>PRKT01000560.1:14438-33172 GCA_003671525.1 Saccostrea glomerata | reverse complement strand
AGTTCTCATACAAAGAAAAAATGTTATTTCAAACAGCTGCAAACTATACACGGTCGTCCTGTCACAACATAAACAAGGTATAGCGGTCAGTGAAAAAGATATTAGGTGTCATGAACGTGAACCCCGAGTTAATTACTGATAAACATCAATGGCTTTGATGTTGTTTCAGAACCGTGTTAGGGTTTTGAAAACCGATTTTTTTCAATCAAATCAATGTATCAAAAATCAAATTGACAGATTAATATTGTGCATAATAAGCTGATTATTTTGATATCCATCATGTACTTAAAATAATAAAAAGTCGTTTTAATACGCTTATAAAATACTTTGTAGCACATCTACGGATGCAAGTGTTTATATAATTATAAAGTAAAACTAAAGAAACACAATTTCTTGCAGATTGAATGATTCATTAATTTGTACTATTTTCAATTTCAAAAATAAAGAAATAGATTGATATTTAATTAATAATTTTTTTTTTATTATTCATGTATTTTATTTTTTTAATTTACTATGAATTTATTTCGCTGCAATCTGTTTTATTCGTTAAATACTGGTTTGACTTTTTATCATTTGTAAAAAATAAAGAAAAAAGAAAAGAGAGAGAGAGAGAGAGACAGCAGGGGGTATTGGTGCATTTTAGGATAATTAAGTTTTTAAAATAATTACAAGAATTGATTTTAAATAGTTAGTAAACAAAAAAAACCAAAATAAATAAATAAATAAATAATAAAATAAATAAATAAATAAATAAATAAATAAATAAATAAATAAATAAATAAATAAATAAATAAATAAATAAATAAACTTATTAACTGCATGTATTTATCTATTATAAAAACAATCTTTTTTTAATTTTTGAAATTGACAATACAAACAAATTAAATAACAAAAACCCGAAATGGGATTTTTTTGGGCTAATTTTATGTTAAACGATTGACGGAAAAATATGTGTCAAAATATTTTTGAAGCATATTGAATCTGCTTTTAATTATTTTACTTCCATGATGGATATCAAAATAATCGTCTCATTATGCACAATCTTTACCCGTCAATAGCTTCTTTGATACTTTTATTTTGTTTTGATTGAAAAAAAATTGAGTTGTCATACAAAGAGAAAATGTTATTTCAAACCGCTGCAAACTACACACGGTCGTCCTGTCACAATATAAACAAGGTATAGCGGTCAGTGAAAAAAAAAAAAATAGGTGTCATGACTGTGTACCCCGAGTTAATTACTGGTAAACATCAGTGGCTTTGATGTTGTTTCAGAACCGTGCTAGGGTTTTTAAAACCGATTTTTTAATCAAAACAAAGTATCAAAAATCTAATTGACGAATTAATATTGTGCATAATGAGACGATTATTTTGATATCCATCATGGACTTAGAGTAATAAAAAGTCGTTTAAATATGCTAATAAAATACTTTGTAGCATATTTTAGCAAATAAATAAAATAAAACTAATAAATCAAATTTTGGGGGATATAAATGAGCGATGAATTAAAAAAATAAAAAATAAATGAATAAATTTATATAATTCTCATTATTTACTTATTTATCTATTTATTTATCTATTTATTCATTCATTCTTAATTCAGTCGAGTTGTAGATTTATTCACATAAGAAAATAAATGAATAAAATATATCTTTAGTTTATTTAATAATTTTTATTTATTAAATAGACTTTTATTTTATTAATGCATTCATATGTCATTCCTTTCAATTAATTTTTTTAATTCTTTGGTAAAACAAAATATCCCATGCATGGATTTGATAATGTATTCTCAAATGTTTAAATCTAGTTCTTTTACAAAGACAGTCATTACGCTCAAAGATGTTTCAAAGTAGATCAAATAAAAAATGAAAAAGTTATAAATACATATAAAAGGTCCATAAAGTACAATGTATAAGCCTTCTAGCATCACAAGATGAAATAAATTACTTATTTATTTCTTCTTTATAATGATGCAATTCTCTGTCCTTCTCCCCCGAAATGATATCACACTAAAAAAATCACATTGATACAAGTAATAGAAACTAAATTACAGGGGATTTTGTTAAGGCATTTAAAAATGTGTTAACTTTTTACTAAGTCTATATTTTCAAAAAAAAACTTAAAGTTTTCAAGACTATATTATTTTTCACTCTTAAATGCAACAAAAATATTTTTTAAACTCCTTTTCTTGGCCAAAATAAATGTCAGGGGACGACAGGGAGTAGACAGGGAAAGCAGGGACAACGACAGGGGACGACAGGGACTGGACAGGGAGATCAGAGAATGTCAGGGGACGACAGGGAGTAGACAGGGAGGTCAGGGATAACGACAGGGGACGACAGGGACTGGACAGGGAGAGCAGGGACAACGACAGGGGATCATAGGAGAAAGTCAGGGAGAGACAGGAAAATGTCAGGGACTGACAGGGGGACAACAGGGGATTTTTTGGAATCTAAGGGGATATTTAATTCAGTAGTGATTCCTTGCGAAAAAAAACTTCAGGGTTTTCCCTGAAGCAGCAAACCGAGAAGTTATAGTTCTCGGTTCCGGCTTCTCTAAAACATAAGCCTTTATATTCTGAAAGTAAAGTTTAATATTGTTTAAAGATTTACATTATACATGAATGTAAACAAAGAAGTTAATAAGTGAAGAACAAGACATTAATGTAATATCCTTAATCATCCTCTCCCATAAGCTTATCTGAACCATAGTATTTGATCAAAAAGGTATTTTAGAGAATTTGTGCCCCCTCCCCTATTTAAGGAAAAAAAAGAGTTTGTATGGATCTAGGATTAGACTAAAGGAGACACTTTTAGAAGGGCAGGTGGGACCACAAGGAGTTATGGTATAAAGTTCAATATTGCAAAAGCCCAAAAGCTTCTTAATATATCACCTTGAAATAAAAGTTTAAGAAACACACAGAATATATTTATTTCCTACCTTGACCTTTGACCTAAATATAAATTGGGATCTTCTATAGACCATAGGAATTTGTGGTATGAATTGTCTTGCAAAAGCTCAAAGAGCTAAAACAGACAGAATTTTGGAATTGGTGACCTTGAATTTAGACCTTTAATTTCTAACATAACAGGGTGATTCCTTTATAGGGAGTTAATTTTTAAAACAGGCAGATCAACAGGACTAATTAAATAATTAAAATTCATTTAAAATTTGTATTTTCATCAAATTTTTTTTAAAGAACAATCCACTCCCCTTTCTGGGGTTGAGGGTCGGGACGACTTGTGTATTTTTGCGTGTTCCTAGCCATAGTGCGCCGGATAGCGGTGGTGTTGCACATATGCCTCTTTATTAGATTTTCATTCTTTTTAAAGGGAGATCAATCCTTAATTACTAAAAGAGATATTATTTATATCCAAATAAGTTGTTTTTTAAGTTAATAGTTTGCCGTAAATGAATGCATCATATGGGTATCTACCAGGGTATTAAAATATGCAAAGAAAGGCTGGCTAGACTTTTTAATTAAAAACAATATGAAAAAAAACGCATTATTCAGAATATTTTCAAACTCATGTTTAAAACACCATAAACTAGTCACAACTGAAGAGAACATGTTGGTAAATCATGTTTTCGAAAGAGATGTTCTTTTTTTAATATTTGAACCTAACCCGATCAAAATAAATTTGATACCGATCAAAATTAACAGAAATTGAAAAAAAAACTAATTTATTGCTTTTTCATGTATTAAAAATGAAAGAAAAATATTGTAAAGTTCAATATTGTTTTAACATTTATTTTACGTAATCAGACTTATGTTCTCGGGGAAATATTATTTACTTCCAATAATTGTACAGTTATGGTTGGTATCGGTTTAATTTTGATCAGGATTGGCCATAATTTAAAAAAAAATCTATAAAATTTGGCTATTTCTCTTCAATTTCTTTTATAACTTTATTTAACGAACATATTCTCTCCAATTTTGACCGGTTTTAAGAAGATTTTCAACACGTTTAAACAATATTCCTAAATTATGTGTTCTATTTTCATAAATAATTTTTTAGGTGATTTTTTAAAATATATATACGACTTTTCTTTACATATTTTATAAGGTTTTCTAATGCATTTCATTTTGATGTAAATCATTTTTTTCACTTTATTTGATCCTATAGAATAATTAAGAACAAAAATGTCAGCCTTTCAATTCTGAAACCATTGAGTTGCAGTGGCATCCCTCATTTGTTTTAAAAGAATCAAGAGCATTCAAACTTTGTTTTATACATTTTCATGAGTGCTATTGTAAAACTTGTTTTGAACAAGGACATTTTCTCTTTAGAGTTTCTATTAAAGGCCGTTTGAATCAATTTCGATTTTTTTCAAATTAGTAAATGAAGTCTTTGAATTAGAATATCGAAACTTTGTATGTGTATTATTTCTAAATTTTTAGAAATAGTTATGGGTAAACTGTGTTCTTTTAAGGTAATTCCACCCTCCTATGATGTCATAGGTTTTTGCAAAAACTGTAATTAGTTTAAATTCAAACCTTATAGAAAAATATCTCTTGGAGGAATACTTTACAATAGGTGTAATGATAAATATTGTTTAGTTAAAGAATTCAAAAAATGCATATTTTCTATCTTTAATCAATTATTCAATCTTTAAAAAATGTTTACAAGGGCAATAACTCCTTCTAAGGTCTCTTCATTCAGGCATTTGCTTTTCTGTAAAAAAGTTTACCTGATATTCACAATTCAAAAGTATCTTTTAAGTAGGAAGTATTTAGGAACACTCAGCATCAGAATTATGCATTTTAACCACTTTTCACATATTTTTCTCAATACTATTTACAAAAAAATGTACAATTTTTTATGTTGACATACACTTCTGTTTGTTTACGATTCACATCTTAAATAATATGGTGACCTATACATTTTTGTAATAAATGGAAAGTTTAAAGTATATTGAATGAAAATAAATGCAGTTTTTGTTCTTTGAACCTATAAAATCGTGAGGGTGGAAATTCCTTAACTTTCTTAGTTATTATTACTTGTACATGTACTTGCAAATTTTTTTTTATATATGTTTGTTTTACAGAAAAATCTGGATAAAGGTTGTTCATCAAATTATCTGACTTGAAGACATTTTCTAGTCCGATAAAAATTTACAAACACGTATATATACATATAGTACAAGGGGTGGGGGATGACGGATAAAAGCGTGAATCCCCCCTCCCCTTTTTTTCGAAATATATGTATATAACTGTTAATTTGACATGAAAGATCGATAAATTCTCTCATTTAATGAAGCAAATTCAAATTCTCGTGTGTTAGTGTGCACATTTTTTTAATGGGCAAATGGCCTAGAGACAAATGATACTCCCTTTTCTGTCCCAAGTATTATTTCTCTTTGGCTTGACGATGGTAACTTTTTTCTTACCCACCCCCCATTTCTTTCAACATCGTAACGTTCATGCGGTAAGTGGATAGAAAGAAATTATAAAAAGGGTATACACACATAGATTTTCAAAACCATTTTTTAAGTGAGAACTTTCAAGTGTTCAACGTTGCTATAGCCAATAGCATAGGAGGTGCGTATTTTATTTAATGAAAAGAGACTTGAAACTTTAGAATATTATATGCGTAAGTATCTGGACTTTCATAAGTCCTGGCAAAAGTATTTTTCCTCTTTTAAAGACGGTAATTTGTACGAAATTAAAAAAAAAATAATTTCATATTTGTTTAAAAAAAATCATATTTCAATATAATTTCAGTATAATATTAAACAAAAAAATTACTTTACATAACTGTACACACCTTTCTAACAGCTTCTGCCATAGTTCACTCAATCATCTGTGAGGGTCAGTTCTGGACTGGATTTCTATACGCAGGGTAACAAAAGGAAGAGAAAAGCCACGCACGAGAAATCTTTGAAACGGATAAATGCTGACGAGGCAATTTGAAAAAGCCCATTTACAATCATCTCGGGTCTTTCCGTCAGAGGTCGGAAAGGCCCGAAAAGTTGCAATTGAGTCCTTTTAATCTGATGAGAAGAAGCGGATGATCAAACTTCGTCGGGGATATCATTCATAAATGAACCAGGTCTTTTCAAACTTAACAAAGCCCCCCCCCCCCTTTTTTTTTTAAATGTTGAAATGAAATATATTCGGTATTTAAAAAAAAAGACATTAGCTATCATTTATTTATCATGACTATAGTTTTCATATATAAAAATTAGTAATGGAAAAAAAAACTGCATGCTCTTCAAACATAATTTATTGCATGCTGAGATTTTACGGGTACATGATGGTACCTAAATACATGTTGTTTTACACGGAGGAACCCCCAAAATATATACATTCCGAGCTTTCAAAATACGAGAGAGAAAAAAATGAATAATTAGTTTTTTTTTAACAAATGCAAAATTGTTTCTGAGAAAGCCATGTAGTTGCATACAAATATTCCAAGCCATTCTTTCGTGTTATCGGACTAAAAGAGATAATTAAATTTCCTCTCATTGCGATACGTAACCCGGCCCCCTTTCCTCAAATGATACGTTTTACTTCAGAGTCGAGAATGTCAGTTGTTTTGTTCAGGTACGTACAGGTCAGGACTGGTGTTGAAATCCATGATTAATCCATAGCCTATTATAATTTTAACCAACAGTCATACGCGACATTATCTTTATTCAAATTGAAAAAAAAATCCTTAACAAAGATAACATGATGACTGAATTGAATAAGTTTTCTTATTAGTAAATTTAGCTTTTTTTTCATTTTTTAGAGTATGAAGAGAGATTAATAGAGGAAGCCTTCGACCTAAGGAGAGGACATCCCTCGTATGAGGTAGCTCAAGAGACATTTCGTCAGGAATGCCCACCACCAATGGCTGCTTTTGGTAACCTGGTGGATAAAGGTGAAGCAGTCAGAAGATACCGGACACGTTTTAACCGTTGATGCTGCTTGTAAGGAATGAAGAGAGTGATGTCAGTGATAGTATCACAAACCTCTAGTCCCATTTTCAAATATTTTATTTGTCAAACAAGTTCCTTTAAGGACAGATGATACAAACAAAAAATGGATGCCTGGATTGGTATATATTTTCTGGTCTTATTTCATTGAAAATGATGTAAAAAATAAATTTCTAGAATATAAAGAAAGTGTAAACCTTCTATGATGTTCAAAATTCTACCTCTCTGAAATCATCCTTATTAATCTATACAAATATTTTTCTCTTCAAATCCCATTTTTGTGAGAATTTGAATAAATATTCAAAAACTATGCGGTTAAACTTATTCATTTTACTCATTAAAACATGACTCAAATTGTTATTTTCAAATTCTTTGACAAAAATTTGTTTGTATCATCTGTCCTTAATCTTCTTTGCTTTGACATGTAAATGAATTACTTTTCCTTTATCATCAGTAATACATGTCATTTTACAATACAATAATATGGTTGTTTTTTAATATTTATTATACAAAAAAAGCCGCTGCCTTTTGACCTGACATTTTCTTACCAAGGCGATGCCACAGCCATCTTGTGTATCTTCTATATGCAATGTAGCGGTAGAGTCTGAAAAAAAAATTAAACCAGTAAAATCAGCACAGAAAAACAAAAATATGATGAAAATTTTTGTTGCACAAGGAAATTTATCTTTTAATGCTTTCTCATCGACTATTTTGTACCTTTGCATCATAATCAAAACAGAGATACGAATTTATTTCAAACATTTTGAGCTGCCTTGTCTAATGACCAGGAATACATATTAACACTTACTCATGCACTGGTTCTTCATCTCCTATTGGGCCATTGTAGTCTAGATACTCGTAGAAGGCGAGTTCGAGGACATGCTTATTGAGGCAGTTGACTTGGAAAGCTTCGTGCTTTGTAATGCAGGTAATGTCTGCTTCTTCTAGTTTGAGCTGGCACACACCAAAGCTGTGGCAACATCTCCTCTCTATGACAGTTGGCATGTCAATACAGTTATGACAGTTGCACCTAAGAGAAAGTAAAAATATACACATTACAGGGGTACATAAAAATTATTATGATGTATATGATTTATTAGAGATTTGTTGATATTTTTAATCACATTACTTTGTAAATGAGTTTTCAGTATAATCATCTTGATTGCAAGGTAAATTTACAAACCATTTTAAAGTGAATTCAAAACAGATTAAAAGTAAGGCAGGCTTATAATGATAGTGTAAAAAGGCTATATCAGGCTAGTCATTACATGTGTTGATTATAAAAAAAATAATTATCACTTCGGTTACTCATATAACCTCCCCAATTTTCATAATTAGCGCATAATTATATACACGCGGTAATTGGCATGCGTGCACTCCACAATCAGTATAATTATATCAATCGTAATTACCCTTGAACTTTTGAAATTTTTTATCACTATTGACAAATAAAAAATATATATTTTGGGTTGTTTAAGAGATTTTGAAAGTAAACTTCCGAGAATTTTAACGATCTGACAGCCAGAACCTCTTTTTAAAATTCGTCAACCAAGGTTACGATTGGCGCTGTTCTCTGCATTCGAATCACTTTACCATATGTAATTTCCTATGCGTGTCATTAAACAAGGGTTATTAGAGTCTTATTATGCTTATCTTTTTGACAGAAAAGAAATAAAATCATTACAAACCATTCATCAACCACAGCCACGTCGATGTCCTAGTCTTGCTCTGAGTCACTTTCAGTTGAAGATTCTGATGAAGATTGGGGTTGTTCCGATCTTAAAGTTGGTTCAAATTGATACGGTTGTACTATAAATTGGATTTCTTCGGAGTAAACGTCTACCTCGGCCATGATTACGATTATATTAACCAAAAAGCGTCTTTGTTCACGCTGTTTTGATAAGCTAATGGTAGATATTGCGTCACAGGTTGAATCAGCCAATCAGATCGCTCAATATAGACAAACCCCCGCGGTCTATTTTGAGATATTTCAGGGTTTTTCTACAGGTAATGTATACCGTGTCTATTCGACGCTCGGTAGTGAAAACTTAAAAACACTTCATTTAAAGTACAAACTACCATTTTTCAGCGAGAAATTGTAGATTTATTTTCATTGCCGGTGACCTTTAAACTGTTCAGCAGAGAGCAACACCTCTTTAAACTGTCCAGCAGATAGCAACACCTCTATAAAATGTCCTGAGAGCGTCACCTCTATAAAATGTCCAAATCAAATAGAAAATAAAACAAATAGAAATGAAACAAATATGTTGAAGAGAAACCAACAAGAGAAAAAAAAATTAAGCAAAACTGCAAAATCTAAGATTCGCAAGGTTGATAAGAAAGAAAACCAAGTCAACTCAGGAAAAGAAATAAAACTCGCAGTAGTTCAAGGTAGTTTTCATCAAGAAGGTTCAAGGTTTGGAAGAAATAGCGGGAAGCAATGTGTTGCTAATATTTTGTCAGCAATAGCTCACAGTAAATTGAAAGATGTAGATAAATGGGATCAGGCATATCTTGACAATGTCTTAATTGAAAAAAATGAGATTTATACTTGGGTTCATGGAACAAACGAATCGCTGTTAATGTCAGATCTGCCAGAAATGATTGAAATATCAGGAAAAATGATGCACATTAGAAAAAAAGACTCGATCACAGCAACAATAGACACTACTGGGACCATCGATTTCAGTGCTTTTGATAATTGTCTGCCCCTAGATCTTGCAATACAAGAAGCACTTTTAGACTCTGATGGTTGTTTCATTTGTGCAATTGATAAAACTTTTATGGTTATGAAGTTTTACCATAGTTTCTCTCTGTTTGATTCTCATGCAAAAAATAGCTTTGGTTTAGTAGATGGAAATGGGAAGAGTTTATTGATGCTGTTACAGAATTTGGACCATTTATATAATTACTGTTGTAATTTGGTGCAAGGAGTATGTCAGTCAAATCAATGGTTTGAAGTCAAAGGTGTAAGTGTAACAATGGAAGATTCTCCAGCTGAAACTTTCTTGAACAGCCAGGATGTAGTCCATCAACATTTACCAGACACCTTAACACGAAATGAAAACCATGTAGAAGAGTAGTCCGAAAAATCTGACGTTTTCCTGGCTTTTTTTCGATTTTTATATTTTACATGCCAGGAAAACGTCAGAACCGGCGCCATTACGAAAACTGGGAAATCGCCGCCTCCAACTGGAGGCGGCGTTATCGGCTCGGTTTTAAATGCTTGACAGTCAAGTTGTCTGTTTGACTTACAATAAAACAATAAAACAATTGTTGCTGTACTCACTTATTTCACTTTAAATAAAATATCACATCAAATTTGTATTATAGAGTAGATGAAATATAGTCAACCGTATTTTCGCTGTCATTTGAGCGAACGAGTCACGTGACTCAAATCTCGCCGGAAGTCGAGGGAATTCCTACAGTGACGGAAGAGCGCCATGGATGAATGTTGTGAATGTTGCGGAGAAGAGTTCTCCAGGAAAACGAAAGGTTTTCAGAGAACATCCATTCATGCGAAAACCAAAAAAGGTGTTAGGTAATATAAATAGAAGATTCTGAATCATCTGCACGATACTTTCATTGAAAATTGATTGATATTAGTGATTATATGGTCCGAAAAATCGGACGTTTACCTACATGTACATTAGGTGTTTAAACCACAGGTGCTTGTGGACAGCCCCCCCCCCCCTCTTCCCCCGATATTCAACCCTGGGGCTTGATTTTTTTCAAAGATT
Source organism: Saccostrea glomerata (assembly GCA_003671525.1). Classification (NCBI taxonomy): domain Eukaryota; kingdom Metazoa; phylum Mollusca; class Bivalvia; order Ostreida; family Ostreidae; genus Saccostrea; species Saccostrea glomerata. Next base: position 22,514 of record PRKT01000560.1, on the reverse strand, counting down.
ATTTATTATACTTATTCATTATATGTACACTATGAAAAAATTGTCAAAACCCCAAAACAATCCCTCCAAAAAAAAAAAAAACCCTACTATACATTATAAGGGAAAAAGGTATGCCACTTCGGTTTGAAATTTCCCTAAGTAAACGCAACGGAAGTGCATAGAGAATGTATGATAAAACATGAGAGAGATTATTACGTCAGTCCAAAACTCTCTCGGACGTTATCCTAATAAGCGAAACATTCTCTATGCACTTCCATTGCGATTATCTAGGGCTGTAAAACTGTTGAAGGAGATAATCAGTTATAATAGGTTGGTAATTATTCAGCAAAATGAAGTAATCATACTCAGCCATGTCTCACCATATGCATGAGAGAAGACGATTAACCAAACAATGGAATTACATGCTTTGCTCAAGTATCTCTGCTTTGGATTGTTTTTTTAAGCCTCCCTAGTATAAATATCAATATTCTGTGATTTCATTTAATTGTGTTTTTTTTTGTCTCTTTTTAATAAAAAGAAAACTTGTAAAGTTACATTAAAATAGCTAAATAAAGCTACCTGAGGTAGGTAAATAAAGCTACGTAGGTAATTCTACCTACATAGCTGAATCTAGTGATTGTACTAGACCTGATTAACTGGTAATACAATCTCAAGAATTTTAATAACTTTAGCTTTAACAGCTTGATCACAGACCTGCAGACTAAGTAATGATTTTTTCATGCATTTGTTTTTATTAAACAGGGACATTTCAAAATTCAAAATTTTTTATTAAGTTTAATATTTATCAACCCTTTTTGAGTGTTAGTTTATGATAACATTCACCCTATCTCTTTAAAGTGTAGCTGGTGTCTTGAAAGACCATTTTCAAGTAGCCGTAAGTCCTGGAAGAAATGCATTCCTGTGCTATCAATGCACGAACCTTTTATCATCTCTTCCTGAGAAGAAACAGGCCTACGCAGAGGCAGAGGAAAAGCTGCGGAAAGTGAGGGTGCCAGGGACTTACGTCAGTAGAAAGATCTCCACTCCTGTGTCAGCTAAGAAAGTTTTTAAGAGACAGAGGGTGTCTCCTAAGGTGGTGTCTCCAAAGAAGGTGCTTTTTTCACCACAGAAGGTTCCCCATAAATCTTCTGCAGAGACGGTAATTTTAATTAAGAAAGAAAATGCATGAAAATGACAGATACAAAATTAAGAGTAACTGTTAAAGCAGATTAAATGTACTTGAGCCATGAAATTCTACCTCTTCATCTGTATATATACATATATAAACATGTGTACATGATATTTGAAAAAGGTCCTAGACATAAGAAAGATCATATAGTTGACTTCATAATGAATACCATTTGTAATTTTTTTTCTTTTGTTTTGGTCTCAAACAGATTTCAGTAACAGTTAATAGCACCCCTATTGGAAGAGCAGTGGTTTCCTTGTCAAAAGGAAAATACAGGAGTGGATTCAGAAGTTTATTCACACATAGTAAAGCTGCGAGGAAGTCTGCATTATCTGTGTTATGTGACACAATACGGAATGAGGTGATGACCTGTTCAAAGGAACTGTGTAGATCCCAGCCTATTTCATTACAGGTAAACTTCAACTAGTGATTTAAAAATATTAAAGTTAACCAACAATTATTCTTGACATTTTTTATTTCCATATTTGTATTGATTATACAAAATTTGTGTTTTTTCTTGCATACAGATAATATGGGGATTTTTTTTTCTGTGTTTTAAAGAGTACTGATACTTTTTGGGTAAAGTAAATATTATGATAATTTTTTATATTACTTTTATGATATTTTCTCTCAGAATGTGATGGGATTTTCTTGGGAGCAATATATGGATCAAATGAAAAACATGTGCCCATCTCTGGTGGATATTGTCATCTCATCCCTAACTAGAAAGCGGTATCATAGCAGTGTGTCTAAAAAGCGAGGATCCACAACTGTATCCCTTGTCCCACTCGCAGGCACCATACTGAGCTTGATAATGCATAACAGAACAGGCAGAGGTGCTGTGATTCAGAAAATGAATTCGCTGGTCATGTGGCTGGGTGGTTGTAAGAGGAAGGTAGGCTGTTTCTAAGTATACGTAATTTTTTTATTGTCCCCCCTTTATGTAGGAAATTTGGAATTTTAATTTTCATCTACCTGTACGTCCATATGTCAGCGGGTAAGACTTGTGTTTCTAGACAATATGTATAAAGACCTAAAGTTTTTTCACAAGAAAGTTGTATCATTACTCCTTATGGCTTAAAAAAATAGACTCCTATTGATATTTATAACTGTGTAGGTTTCTGTTGTACAAATGTTTTTATTAAAGAAAGATAGTCTCAGTATTAATTTGAACTGGAGCAAAAATGACTTTCTCAGGCTGAATATTAAGCATGGCTCAAAGTCTGTATATGTATATCATTAGGTGTTTGTTTGTTTTTTTAAAAAAAAGAAACAACCTGTATTTTGCAGGTGTTTGATGCATTTAGCAAATTAGGATGGTGTCTTGGAATTTCAGCCACACGCGATTCCATTGATACCTTCAGACAGGAGTATGACAACAAGGTCCTTGACTGGAAGAACAGAATTACTGCTTTACAGATAGGTGTGTAATATTGTCAATCTACAATTCATATTGCATCTTTACAAGAATAATGAATATCAAGTAATTATGATAACATTTTGATAAAAAAAACATATTTTAATAAAGATGTTTTATTATGCAGATCAGCAAGTTCCAGCTGCAGGTGTTAATCAACCTGTTGGTACACCTGAAATTGATGCACCACAGGAAATTGAGGATGATTTGGAGGATGAGGAGGAGGATATTGAGACGGACTTGTCAGATGTAGATTCCCTTTCATCTGACAGTTATACTGACACGTCTGAAAGCTCAGAATCAGGGTCCAATTCATGTATGGCAGAATCACTTAGCAATAGTGATGAGAGCACAGGTATAAAAAAAATGACATTAAAAGAAACTTTAGTCTGAGACTTGAATCTGTAATGAAATTTATTTGTATATATTTTTTCATGTCTTTGCAATAGCTTGCTTCTATGGTTTTCATATAACATGTTTCTTATCCTGACAAATTTGTTTTCACTTCAGATTCCAGTTTTATGATGCCCAATCCAAATGTCACGAAGTCATTTTTCTTTGACATAACTTTTGATAACGTTAACCAGAAGGTTGGGGTGCGACACCATGTAAGGGGAAAACAGAATAAAATGTTTAACATGGTTCAGGCTTTTGCAACTAGGGACAGAATACCAGTTTATGAACTCAGTAACAAGACTCCTACAGCTGATGACATCATGAATATTCCAGACACAGCCTATCTCCCTAGCGATAGTGATGAGAAGGACATGAAGTTAGAGCTTTCATACATGGTGGCCAAAATTCTAGCTTCTCACATGGAATGTTTTGCTGAATTTAAAGAGTCTAGTCAGTGGAAAATCCAACATCCTTACATGAAAGAATCAAGTGTCAAAAGTGAAATTGTAAGTTTTACCTTATAGAATTTATACAGAAAGGTGTGTTCACTACCATACATTAACAGAAGAATGACAATGACACAATGGAAAAAAAAATCTTTTGAATTTGATATTTTAGGTTCCATTGGGGATTCTCCAGTTTGATGAGACCAAGACAGCTGAAATGATTCAGATACTTGACAATTATAGTCAATATGCTCCACAAGATAAAAATGGGAGACCTTTACCATTTGTCCTGTACTGTGATGGGTTGAGCTGTGAGCGGGCTGACGGAGCCCAAAGAGCCCGCATTAATGGAGGGGATCAATGGGCCAGATTAGAGATGTTTGAACCTGCCATTCAAGAATGGCACAGGAGATTAATGTTCATGCAGGTAAATCTAGTAAATTTTATGAATCATTTATATTTTATCTTTTATTTTGAGGAATTTCTTTTTAAGACATCAGTATTTAATGAAGATATACATATATAAAATGTCAAAAACATTGTATTTTAGGTGTAAGATTTCAGTAATTGAGTTCCATTTACATTGATTAGGATTTCTCATATTTTAGGACACATATGACGAATTGTTTAAGTTTGAGAGCCATCGTGAGAAGGGAACATTGTACAACATCAAACAGTACTTTGATCATAAAGGAGTGTCAGGAAACATCATGGAGTGTTTTAATAAAGCGGCTGAGCTCCTCCACTTTGCTACCAAAGGTTTTACAGTAGTAGCAGCTATGGACCTCCTGGGGGTTCACTCAGTTGATGCGATCCCGGAAGCACTACCAAGCAGTGCTAGTGAACGGCAAGATTTCCTGTTGTCTTTGGCAGCTGACATTGTAAACATGGTTTATGAGAAACCGAACACGAAGGAGATACTTGCCAGTGAACCAAGTAAAGAGGGCTTCCAATACTGCTACTGCAAAACAGACATTGGCGGGGTAATGCTATTTTGTTCCTACACTAAGTGTAGAAATGGGCAATGGTTCCACATTGACTGTCTTGGCATGTCTGAAGAAGATGTCCCTGAAGGTGAGTTATTTCATCCTTTTAAGCTCAGTAACCCTATGTATTTATATATACATGCTTATTTAAAAGGGTCATTGTCAACATATACACTCTCTTACAATGACTGATTAAGCATTTTATAATTCATATTTACTAAATTTTGTACATTTGTGCTTGTTGTATTGTTTTAAAAGTATGTAATATTGGTAGATACAAGTATAGGTACTGATTTACATTGTACGTTATGCACAGGAGACTGGTTTTGTTCTGAGGACTGTAGGATATTGAAGAATTCAAGAAAGAACAAGAGTACTGTTTCAGACAGATTCAGAGATCTGAAGAAGGAATACGCTCACAGACTTCTCTGGAGAGGACTGAATGATCTTGCAAGGGCTGATGCTGTATCAGAAAACGATGGTCTGAGGATGATCCGGCATTGGAAGTTTGATTTAATGGAATTCTATGAGAAACACCATCCGAAATATTTTGTATATGCCCATCGTCTTCTGTCCAATGTTGCGGGTGCTGTTTCTGAGAGGCTTCAACACCAGCTCATCTGGAACCGAACAGTCAATATCAGAGGTGGAAACAACAACATTCCCAAGGACTTGTACAATGAGTTCCTCAACAAAGAGTACAAAGAAAATAGCAGAGATGCTGGAGGTCAACTAACCAATGCCACAATTGCAAGACATAGTCAAATGCTTGGAATAGGTATCAAACTTTATCTTTTAACAGAAAATTGAATAAATCACTGTATTATTTTATACATGTAACTCTTTTTGCAGCATTGTTAATTTACATGCACAGTATTATAACGAAAAAATAGACAACTGGGAATGAATGTTTTTTATTATTACAGGAAAAGTTCTCTCAAAAATGTATCAGGATACAATAGTCTGCTCATCAGTTCACTCCTACACCAGGAGGAGCTCAAGCCCTGATGACTCGGGAGACGTTCTAAAGTTGGTAGAGTTGCTGGCACCTATCTCTCTTTTTAAGGAGGAAAAAGGAAGATCATTCAAAGGTTTTGAATCCTTTCCAGCAACTTTTTCTGTTTCTCATCCCAAGGGTATGAGGGACAGAATCCAAAGACTAAGAAAGAAAATGGCTAACAACAGACGACTGCAGATGATACACTATTGAGGTGAGAGTTGTTATATAATAACTCATTTTTCTAAAAGAACACTTAAAGAGTAGGCTTTACTAAAATATCTTTATTACAGAAGAAGAAATTTTGTCAGAACATCTTGTTTTGTTACTTTACTGGGGCATGAACATTTTCCCGAACAATTTGTGCAACATTTGCACAAGTAACAACAACACATACCGATACTTTCACAAGAAGTACATATGTTTTTGTTTGCATCACTGACTGTATGACTATCAATGTTCTCTAACTTGAAGGGTTCCAGGCAGTGTGTCCGGTAACATCCCTTAGTGGTGGCCAACTCCCTTAAATGTTGCCTTGCCTCACAGGAACATTTTCTGTGGTTGCTTTTCCGGCACTTCTGGCAGGGTAAGGAGATGCTTCTTGGAAAAGCATAACAGATGGCAAGACTATCTCTGCCATCACGCCCACATCTACCTATTTCCTGCCACATCTGCATCATGGATGGTGGCAGACCCCACAGCACACACAAGGTGATGTCTGGAATGTCCATGCCCATTCCGCAGGCGACTGTTGCAATCAATACCCTGACAGTACCACCTGGCCTGCAAAAGGATTCCATTATCCTCCCTTTAGACTCTACATCAGTGCTGGCATGATACATTTCTACCAGTCGGTTTTCTAAGCAAACACCCCCACTGTATGCATTTTTGCACAGAATAGAATGTAGCCATATGTATATCCCCTCACAAGCTGATATAGAGTTAACATAGATTATTATTTTCTTGCAAAGTATACCATATTTTTCAACTGCATCTTGTACCCACTGAAGCTCCTCTTCATAATTTTCAGTAGAGTTGCGAATGTCAATCAATATGTTTGGTCTGAAACAAGTTTATTGAAAAAAAAATATAAGACCATGTCTGAAGCAGGAGTATTCTCTGTTTTGTTTGTTTAAAACCATGTACTGTAGAATTGCCAATTTTTGTAGGGGTTTAATTTTCGATGTTTTCAAGGTATGATACCCTGGGATTTATATCCACCACATAATGCAATTTTTCGCAGATATTACTACTGAACAATTCTTCAACCACTATATCAAATTCCCATGAACCAATATATTTTCCTCAAACCATAAAAATTTGACCCCTCCGAAATATGTGAATTTACAGTTATGTATGTATATCTTGTATCTTGTGTGTGATGAAAATTTATAATATGTATGTATCATGTCTTAGCAAAATGTATGGTTGATGAAAATTATACCTGTCAGGCAAAGTAGCAATTACTACAGTGTTACTGGAAAGCCCAAGTACATTGTCAATGTCTTTCTTAATTTCTTTTGTGACTGTGGCAGATAATGCCAGAACTGGAGCCTCAATAATGCTTTGAAGTAAACCAATCTTGCAATAATCCTCTCTGAAGTCCAATCCCCTGAATTTTAAATTTACTATTTACATCTAAATATCTTTGAAATTCATTGCAGAAGTTTTAAAGTACAACAATAAACTGAACAGATGCTACAATGATACTCAATTTACAACATGATAAATTGGTTGAAATTGATTTTTTTATTAAGCTCTTCTAAGCTTATGACTCAATTAACTTTTGAATGGAAATTTGTCTGTTACTTCCCAGTTAATATCAGACACTAGCTCATGAGTATCACACATTAATTAATATAATAATTTTCTTTTTTTTTTAACAGTTTTGGATGGTGTGTTAGATGCGGTATTTACCATTCAGATATGCAGTGGGCTTCATCATAAGCAACCATGCAGATATTTTGTCTCACATCCAAAATAATGGATCGCCACTGCTTTGACAAAACAGCCTCTGGGGTGGCCAGAACCACTACACTTTTACCTTCTTTAACCTCTACATATGATAAAAATGTGCCTTAAAGTATGGTTTTAATATTTGGGATTTATTAACTCACTTGCGATTGAAAACCATGATTATTTATTGTATAGAGAGCTTATACATGTATTAATAAGATTATACCAAGAATAGATCATTTGCATTTGAAATTTTAGTTTTGTTTCTTAATTGTAAAAAGAGTTTACAATAATATTAAATACTAGTATATGATTATTACCACAAATGTAAATTATATTTTAACTGAAATTTTGCATTTACCTTTCATGTGCATTGGTGTTGAATTTCCATATATTGGAGTTGCTTTAATATCATGTTCATTTAAGTTATGTACTTGATCTTCAATTAAAGAAGTCAACGGGCTTATCACCAACGAAAAGTGATGAATGTCTGGCTGAGTCTATAATATTCATATACATACATATTTAAGTATAAATTATTGTTCATGAATAGAGGCAAAAATTTGATTCTGAAGGGGGGGGGGGCAGATTATAAAGAAAAAAATCAGACAAACACCTCACAGTTCTTGGAAATATTCTGACCATAGGACATAGGCATCAGAAACAAATTGAAAGTGTGTTTGTGTGTGTGTGGGGGGGGGGGGGGGGGG
>PRKT01000560.1:0-14061 GCA_003671525.1 Saccostrea glomerata | reverse complement strand
ACCCCCCCCCCCCCACTCCTTCTCAGAATCAAATTGAAGTGCCACTTATAATGATCAATTATAAAAATTTAGATAGACTGGTGAATATTGGTGTGAATAAATAGAAAAATGGAGATTGGTTGGTCATTCTCTCTCTGTTCATTGAATTTATTTACGTTACCTCATTTAAAATGAGAGGTGGCAAGATATATGTCAAACTTTTCCCAAAACCTGTGGGAAATATAGCAAACGTGTCCTTCAACTCCAAAATACTTGATATTACTTTCATCTGATCTTCCCGAATACCAAAATTGTAACCTTTATCTCGCAAAATTTTATCTGCTGCTGTAGCAGCCATGACGTCTTATCTATTTTTAAATCTGCTTGGGGGAATACCATGTAGTCTCGCGAGATTTCAAAATGCACGAAATCAAAACAAATCTCGACAGTCCGATAAGAATTGTTCTACAAACTGTTTATTTTATGAACAGGTTTATAAAAGTGAAATAAGTGATTACAGGAATAACTGTTTTATTGATTTATTGTAAGTCAAACAGACAACTTGACTGTCAAGCATTTAAAACCGAGCCGATAACGCCGCCTCCAGTTGGAGGCGGCGATTTCCCAGTTTTCGTAATGGCGCCGGTTCTGACGTTTTCCTGGCATGTAAAATATAAAAATCGAAAAAAAGCCAGGAAAACGTCAGATTTTTCGGACTAGTAGAAGAGTTGCAAGATGATTCCTCAAGAAACCAATCTTCAGATTTTGCTATAATATCTGAAAGAAAAGATGGACATAAAAAAGTTGACATTATATCAGAAGATGAGGTTCACGATCATTCTAATGAATGTGTAAGAAACCCGTTGTCAGACGAAGACATTCTGTTTGAAAATGAAACGTGTCAGAGTTATGAATTTATACCTCTGTCAATTAGAACAAAAAAGAAATTATGTTTTTAAATGAAAATCCCTTCTAATCAGTGTAAAGGGCAATCTGATGTTGCAAGCAAATCGGGACCCCCTAAAGCGACCAAAGAAATAGGAAAGGATGGAAACTGTCTCTTTCGGGCAATTGCATATGCTATATCAAATAGACAGCAGCATTATCAAAATGTTAGAAAATCAATCGTCAAACATCTGAAAAATTCTGCCGAGACTTAAAAATCCTTTTTAAGGCCACAGTATGAATCTATGCAGAATTACATCAGAATCTCTAGAATGGAAAACGACACCACTTGAGGGACCGAACTCGAAATTTTAGCCGCAGCAGATCTATTGAAAACAGACATCTTTACTTATCTGAATGGGTCTTGGGTGAAATACTCATCTACTCAAATATGCAGTAGCAATGACGTGAACAAGATAAGATAAGCTTTATTTAAAGTCAGTATGGTAGTTAAAAAGTAACACAAGCTCTAATGAGCTTTTGACTGACATGATTAACATATACATAACAGTAAAACAATGAAAACATGCAGCACTATATAAACATAGAATCACTTGCAACAATACAGCACACAGTCTAATCTGAAGGACATCATCAGTCAAAAATACATATAAAAGCACACATGTACAGACACATAGACAATACAGTACAGATGCATAGAGAAAGCACAGGTATACATACATAAGTCACAACATTACAAACATGCAACCAGCACATCGACAGAAACATAAAAGAACATATTAACAGGAAAAAAAATAAGAAAAGAAAAACTGACACACATGCACAGACACACAAACAAAAAGACACAATTTACCTAGTGGAGCAGGCTGTACACTCACAGTCCTTACCACTCCAAGAGGCAATCAAAGATTTAAACTGTAAAAAATTGGTTTGACATTTAAAAATGTTCAGGTAAGGAGTTCCATAAAACTGGTGCTGCATATCTAAAAGACATTTTGCCATATGATGTAGTTCTCACTTTTGGTATTTCTAAAATGTTTGAATATCTAAAATTGTATGTCACTTTCTTAAAACTCACTAGGTCTGACAGACATCTAGGAGAAAGGTCATGTAAAATCTTAAAACATTCCAGAGCCATACTACGCATTCTTCTAATCTCTAATGATGGTAATTTTGCCTTAAGTAGTAATGACTCATAGCCATACTCTCCAAATCTTCATAAATAAAACGTAAAGCTCTTTCTTGAATTTTCTCAATTTTCCTGGTATTTTTCTTGGAGCAGAAATGCCATACAAGAGGACAGAAATTAAAATTTGACAAAATAAAACTGTAAAATATTGTAATTTTGTTTGCCCGAGTTACTACTGAGCCAATGCGTTTGAACACATTTAATTGTTGAGCAGCTTTTTTACAGATATTACTAATATGGACATCAAACTTGAGCATAAAATCAATATCAATTCCCAATAATTTGACAGTCTCATTACACAAAATCTCTGCACCATCAATTTTAAATACAGGGTTCTTATCAAAAGTTTTCTTACCCAAGGCAAATGCCTGAAATTTAGATGGATTGGCTTGCATACAGTTTTCTTTAAACCATTTCAATAATACGGAAATTTCATCTTGTAAAGTATTTATCAAAGTGTCAAAATCTTTATGCCAGTATGCTAAAGTATTATCATCTGCATAATTATATAAAGACCCATTCTTAATGAAATAAAAAATGTCATTAATAAAAACATTGAAAAGTAGTGGTCCAAGGATGGAACCTTGTGGTACTCCCTTTTTAATACCAACCCAACTACTGACAATTCCCTGAAGTTTCACTTGCTGAAAGCGCTCAGACAAGTAGCTGCCTAGAATGGATACAGACTTTGGAGATAAACCATAATAATGTCAATATAACATAAACAAGGGATGGTCCAAAACCCTTTTTAAAACATGTTGGAGGTTTGATAATATTACACAGATCAAAAATGTCAAATATTTCAGCTAGAAATTTGGATTTCTCTTCAATCATCATATCAAATTTCAAATCTCCAAATACCATGATTTTTTCATAAAAAGAAGTACTTTTTTCAGAATATTGCACATAGATTTGTTAAAACAGAGCTCATTGAAAGATGGAGGTCTATATACACACAGCAAAATCCACTTAATTTTACCCAGTGTCACTTCCATAGTGATGGATTCTAAATCTCGATATTCGAGGTCTGTTCTTCTCCTAGCTGGAATATCTGATCGCATAAATACTGCCAGCCCTCCTCCATGCCTTGTTCTGCCACGCCGAAACAGTTTATAACCTTCGACTGCAAAAATAGCATCAAGGAACGAAGAGTCTATTTTCGTTTCGCTAATGATGAGACAGTCAACCAATTTATCAATCAATATGTCTTTAATTTCGTCAAATTTATACCTTAGACTGTTAATATTTAAGTGACACACCAAAAAGTTATTTAGGTTTTGCCTCCTTGCTTCTCGTAACGTCTGCCAGATGTCTGCATCTTCCAGCTGATATAGCCTTTTTACACTATCATTACAAGCCTGCCTTTTTTTTAAATCTGTTTTGAATTCACTTTAAAATGGTTTGTAAATTTACCTTGCAATCAAGATAATTATACTGAAAACTCATTTACAAAGTAATGTGATTAAAAATATCAACAAATCTATAATAAATCTTATACATCACAATAATTTTTATGTACCCCTGTAATGTGTATATTTTTACTTTCTCTTAGGTGCAACTGTCATAACTGTATTGACATGCCAACTGTCATAGAGAGGAGATGTTGCCACAGCTTTGGTGTGTGCCAGCTCAAACTAGAAGAAGCAGACATTACCTGCATTACAAAGCACGAAGCTTTCCAAGTCAACTGCCTCAATAAGCATGTCCTCGAACTCGCCTTCTACGAGTATCTAGATTACAATGGCCCAATAGGAGATGAAGAACCAGTGCATGAGTAAGTGTTAATATGTATTCCTGGTCATTAGACAAGGCAGCTCAAAATGTTTGAAATAAATTCGTATCTCTGTTTTGATTATGATGCAAAGGTACAAAATAGTCGATGAGAAAGCATTAAAAGATAAATTTCCTTGTGCAACAAAAATTTTCATCATATTTTTGTTTTTCTGTGCTGATTTTACTGGTTTAATTTTTTTTTCAGACTCTACCGCTACATTGCATATAGAAGATACACAAGATGGCTGTGGCATCGCCTTGGTAAGAAAATGTCAGGTCAAAAGGCAGCGGCTTTTTTTGTATAATAAATATTAAAAAACAACCATATTATTGTATTGTAAAATGACATGTATTACTGATGATAAGGAAAAGTAATTCATTTACATGTCAAAGCAAAGAAGATTAAAGGAACTTGTTTGACAAATAAAATATTTGAAAATGGGACTAGAGGTTTGTGATACTATCACTGACATCACTCTCTTCATTCCTTACAAGCAGCATCAACGGTTAAAACGTGTCCGGTATCTTCTGACTGCTTCACCTTTATCCACCAGGTTACCAAAAGCAGCCATTGGTGGTGGGCATTCCTGACGAAATGTCTCTTGAGCTACCTCATACGAGGGATGTCCTCTCCTTAGGTCGAAGGCTTCCTCCATTAATCTCTCTTCATACTCTAAAAATGAAAAAAAAGCTAAATTTACTAATAAGAAAACTTATTCAATTCAGTCATCATGTTATTTTTGTTAAGGATTTTTTTTTCAATTTGAATAAAGATAATGTCGCGTATGACTGTTGGTTAAAATTATAATAGGCTATGGATTCATCATGGATTTCAACACCAGTCCTGACCTGTACGTACCTGAACAAAACAACTGACATTCTCGACTCTGAAGGAAAACGTATCATTTGAGGGAAGGGGGCCGGGTTACGTATCGCAATGAGAGGAAATTTAATTATCTCTTTTAGTCCGATAACACGAAAGAATGGCTTGGAATATTTGTATGCAACTACATGGCTTTCTCAGAAACAATTTTGCATTTGTTAAAAAAAAACTAATTATTCATTTTTTTCTCTCTCGTATTTTGAAAGCTCGGAATGTATATATTTTGGGGGTTCCTCCGTGTAAAACAACATGTATTTAGGTACCATCATGTACCCGTAAAATCATAATGATATTCTTTTGATTCGAGGAAATAAAAGGAATGCATTCGGTACAATGCAATTATAAGTTATGCATCAACTCATGCAAAACTCAAAGTTGCTTCATTTACGATTTTCACAAGAATTGGAAACATCACTTCCACTTACAATTTACTGTGCCATGTTTATATGTATTTGCTAATTTAAATAACATCGCACATTTTTTCTGATAAAAAGCAATTAATTTAAAGCAATTACAATAACTTGATATAGACCCGTATACATGTAAAAATTGCAATTCAAAGTGGAGGGGGAGATGGGTCCTAAAAATCCTCGAACTACACGTGTACCTTTCGGCTTTCCAATAATAGAATCATCCGTACAAATCAAAAACAAGTTGCAGTATTGATATCCCTAATTTTTTTAAATAACGAGACTATAATTAGAATTGAATACATGCGCAATTAATATCACTATCAAAATTGGCAGAGTTATCGATAGGTCATCCTGTGCCACCCTTCGGTGTAACATAGGGTGCATAGATACCTCTGCAGATGAGAAAAGCGCAAGTTAATGCAGCACCTTTTATTTATTCGTCAAAGAAAAGAATCCGACATTCAACACTTTTAAATAATGTTCAAGAAAACCTTTAAACTTGTGTATAGAAACATTCTTACGATTAGCGCAAATGACATATTTTCTTGATCTGAAATCTAGGACTCTAGTAAAAATCAAAGAGCGGTAATGTTGACCTCACGTAGTTATACAGGTCAACGCGCGATCAATAAAAACGGGTTTCATAACTATGTGATACACACAAAACATGCACACTGTACACACGAATATGTAAATATCCAGGTGAGGACAATTTATTGTCAGTGAAAGGAATTGTAGACAGTAATATGTCAAACTTTGTAAAAGAAGGACCAACATTAGAAGAAGTAGAAAGAGTTTTTAAAGGACAGGGACCTTAAGATGATGCATGGTGTGAAATTTGTCCAGAAACAGAGGTGAATACAATGGAATGCATAGAGGAAGGAAACACTGCAACTGCAGAGGAGGAGGATATATCTGAGAAATCAAAAGGTTGTCGTAGTAGTATACACAGCAACCTCAGTTGCTGGTTTATTTTTCACAGAGTGAACACGTATTTTGTGATAGATTTCAACGAAGTTTTCCTGTAATGGATAGTACATGTACACCTACCATTCCTAGAACCCTGAAACCCCCGGGAAGTGCGCGAAAGAGATCTGCATCGTTCAAACTTGAGTTACCGGGAGATGATGCTTGGCTAGTACAAGGGTTGTTTTCTGTTGTTTAACGTTATATCACGAGAATGATGTAAAACCTGAAGTCAAATTAATATATTTTACAGAATACAGCTTTGTCTTTTGTCAAATCCTTCAAAATGCCAGGGAAATTGTACAGGTATAAATTTATAATTATTTGAAAACACTAATTTCCATGGACTTTTCGTCTGTTTTCTCTTATGAAAATGCACAATGGAGCTCTTGCCTATTTCTTAGCCATGTCTTTTATTTTAGTTACTGTTATTCACATATACTTAGAGAAACCGTTTAAGTCATTTTAAATACAAGTGTACTTAGGACGAGAAAATCCTTCCTTGCCTACCAAACATTTATGACTGGTACATTTTTGTAAGAGTTAATTCAGGATCAAAACACTTTAACATAGTCCAGTGCGCCGCCTCTGCCAAAGCTGCATTTGTTGGATTTCAACCCCATGTAAATAAAACGTTGTAAAATTCATACTTATCAAAGCCTACACACCAAAATTTCAGGAAATATTACTATAAAACTATTGGAGAATTTTCACCTCCATTCAAAAAGGGTAGTCATCACTTTTCCGTAGGATTTTATATATAATATGGCAATTTTTTATTGTAAGTTTTTGGTATTGCGCCGCCTTCCTACACCAGGCAATGAAATGGGTCTTTCAAATAGAATGAGATAAATTTGTGTAGTTACTACATATTTCTCCATAAATTTATTTGATAGTGTTGGTTTAATCTATATACGAAGTTTTATTAAAGTATGACATAGGGTTCCTACAATAGTAGGAACACAAGGTAACAAATCCATTTCCAAGAGCCGCAAACATTTTATTTCTTCCACCAGTAGAACCAGAAGAAACTTCCAGTGATTATTCAGAAGAGGATGCAAATGAATTAGCTGTGTACCTTATAATAAACGATCAGGATTGGGTTCTCTCAAATTTCGCCGAGGAAAATGTTTTTCTTAATTTAAAGTCCGGGTTTTTATACCCACCGCTTGAAAAGTGGGAGGGTTTATAGTAATCGGGATGTCCGTCCTTCTGTACGTCCGTCCGTCTGTTACGCTTTTTCTCTTATCCGCAACTCCTCTTATACTACTGAGTGGAATTTAATGAAACTTTCACATAATATTTATTGCATATTGCCATTGTGCACCTCCTATTTTACTTTTTAATTCGACACGTATTTTAAGTTTTCCATAGCAAAACATGGACATTGCCACTATTTTTTAACTTATGAATTTACAAATAAAAGCTTCTAGAACAATTTGAAAGGACGAGTTATTCCTCTTTACACATTACTGTAAACCAATATTTATCAACACATACATTATGGGAGGCGGGGATATTATTTAGTGAGCTCATTGCTCACAGTACGTTTAGTTTTTTTTTATTTTAGCTTGGTTGGTCCACTTTTATAAACGATTGATTGATTGTATGTTCTGTAACGGCCCTCTCGAGAATTTTTCACTCATATGGAGACGCCACCACTTGCCGGTGGAGGGCCACAAATTTTGAAAGGAAGTAACCAAAGAATGGAGCCCTTCTTCCAAGTGTTAACAAAGAAAATGGCCAAAGTTGAAGATGGTCAATGGATTGCTTAGGAGGGACATTTCACTACCTCGAGAAGGACAAAATTCAACAAATTGTACTTCCAAAATGTTATTGGAAATTATCCCTTATACATTTACATGATGATCTAGGACACTTAGGAGCAGAGAGAGTATTGAGTAGGGCAAGAGATCGGTTCTACTGGCCGCAAATGGGTTCAGAGATTGAGCGATATGTTACTCAGGAGTGTTTTTGTATCAAGGACAAAAGACCACATCTTCCGCGCAAAGCAGCATTACAACCCATTACTATGCCTTTTCCATTGGAATTGGTCTCAATTGATTTTCTCCATGTGGAGCGCTGCAAAGGGGGATATGAATATATTCTTGTGGTGATGGACCACTATACCGCTTCGCCCAGGTGTATGCCACTAGGAACAAATCAGCTAAGACTGCAGAAGAAAAAATGTTCAATGACTTTGTGCTAAGGTTTGGAATGCCTAGCGGACTTCACCATGTTCAGGGACGTGAATTTGAGAAAAGATTTTTAGCTCACCTGAGCCGATATGCACCATTCTTCTTGTTATTCGGACGTCATCCAACACTGCCCATTGACCTCGTTTTCCCAGAGCTAGCGCCTACCGTGACACAGGACCTACGTTTTTAAGGTCTTATCTGAAAGACCCATGACTTTCACTTCTGATGTCAAGCGCTTGGCGAATGAACAGTCGCTACCTATTTTTTAACGTCTTAGGTTTGACGCGGCGCCGGGAACGAGATGGAAACCCGGGCCTCCCGATCACGAGGTAATATTTGGAATAATTATCATTTCACCTGAATCGAAAATCCTTGACATCTTGTGTTGATGTAATGTCTATGAAAGTCTATGAAATGATCTAAACTTTCCATACTACATCTCTATCTCTTTTATCTGATTATTCCTTAACTGGTACACCAATACCTTTAAAGGCAGCATGCTTTTAAGCCTCATAGAATCTCCATGACGTTAATCCTGGAATAACCTAAAAAAAATAATAATATAAAAAATGTTCAACAGACAACATAACTCCCATACTCCAAAGACGTGTTTTTTTTTAAAGTTGGTCATATATGGAAAATATGTATAGCCAGTCCATCATGTGTTATCTCAAATCGAGTTGGATACATCAAAGCCTACAGCGACCTTAGAGCTTTGACTCAATTGTACCAAGTATGATGTTGCAGAAGAAGGATATGGAAATAACGAACAGTATTCAATCTCAACGTCCATTAAACAAATATACAAAATAAGAGCAGAGCAAACACGGACCTCCGAAACATCAGAGGTGGGATCAGGTGCCATGGAGGAGTGAGCATCCCCTGCTGACCGGTCACACCCGCCGTGTGCTCGTTGTCATAATCAGGAAATAACGGAAAAAAATTCGTGGTCAACTCAGTGTATAAATAATGGACTAACAATTGGTATGAAAAAGTAAAGAATGTAGAAAATTTGGCACAGAAAAGGAAATTCTATTAAAGTCTAGGGTGACCTTGACTTTGGAGTACTGTCCCTAGACCTTGGAGGTATTGGCAAACCATCTTATGAAGAGGACAATGTATGCCAAGTATGATGTAAGCTTCAGTCATATATACATAGCCTAGATAAAAGTAGATGGATGGAGAGAAATGGACATCATACCATAATATGTCCCATCTAAGACAGGCATATGAAAACAAGAGTTCAAAGTGGGCCTTTAGCATCCACCTGAGAACTTTTGGGTCTTGTATAATTAACAAATTTGTATTGCTGCTAACTTTTTTTTTGCTGTCCATTTGAAGTGAAATTTTTCCTCTGTATTGAAAATTGTCAAGGAATGATTTTTAATGTGGAGTTGCGAATAAAATATGACATGAATAAAAATTAGCTTACAGTAAATAACTAGATATCATTGAGATGGTGGCCATCTCAAAGGGCCCCGCATTCAACAATGAACATGAAAATGTAAGGTCATTTAAAAGGGATTATTTTGAAGAGGAAAATCTGTGTTATACAGTAAAAGTGATTTAGTACGACTTCATGGATACTGCAAATTTACTAATATTTATCGAAGTTATCTTGTATCCCGAGTTATATAAATTTACTGGAATTAAAAGGCAAAAAATTATGCACCAAACAAAGATTTTAAACAGAAAGGGTAATTCTGTCCATGACCTAGAAACTTTGACCAAGGTCACTGCACATCCATTGACCAGTGGATCTCTATGAGTGAAGTTATAGCCAGATTGGGCCAACGAGAGAGAAGATATACTCCGAACTAGGATTTTTCATATAATTCTGCTATGACCCTGACCTTTGACCTAGAAATCTGGTTCAACGTCACTGCACACCGGTTACCCAAATGCACTCTGTGGGTGATGTATGAGGCAGTTTGGGCCAAGGAGAGAGAAGATATGCTCCAGACAAGGATTTTTCATATAATTCAGCTATGACCTTGACCTTTGACCTAGAAACCTGGTTGAAGGTCACTGCACACCTCTTACCCTAAGGCACTCTGTGGGTGAAGTATGGGCCAGATTGGGCCAAAGACAGAGAAGATATGCTTCGGACAAGGATTTTTCATATAATTCAGGTATGACCTTGACCTTTGACCTAAAAACCTGATTCATGGTCACTGCACACTAGTTACCCAAAGGCACTCTGTGGGTGAAGTATGAGCCAGATTTGGCCAAGGAGAGAGAAGATATGCTCCGGACAAGGATTTTTCATTTAATTCAGCTATGACCTTGACCTTTGACCTAGAAACCTGGTTCAAGGTCACTGCACACCGGTTACCCAAAGGTACTCTGTGGGTGAAGTATGAGCCAGATTGGGCCAAGGACAGAGAAGATATGCTCCGGACAATTATTTTTACAAATATAAATCAGCTATGACCTTGACCTTTGACCTAGGAACCTGGTTCAAGGTCACTGCACACCGGTTACCCAAAGGTACTCTGTGGGTGAAGTATGAGCCAGATTGGGCCAAGGAGAGAGAAGATATGCTCCGGGCAAGGATTTTTCATATAATTCAGCTATGACCTTGACCTTTGACCTAGAAACCTGGTTCAAGGTCACTGCACACCGGTTGGCCAAAGGCACTCTGTGGGTGAAGTATGAGCCAGATTGGGCCTAGGAGAGAGAGATATGCCCCGGACAAGAGATCTCGGACGGACGGACAGACGGACGGACAGACTTATCACTATAGGGCGCCCGCCAAGCGGGGCCCTAAAAAAGAATTAAACATGACTTCTATACAACAAGAAAATCTAGTGTGGTAAACTACCAAACTAATACTAATATCAATGACTTATTTCATGGTAGGTGAATGTATAGATTATATATATCACGTCATGTCTGAAAAAGAAAAACACAGTAAGTACAGATATAACTATTTGATTGATAACATCATCAAATAACTGGGATCAAATTTTGACTTTCAAAGGAATTTGAATAATTGCACCTCTGACCCACTCATAGTTGCTACTATTGGGAATGGTACAAGTAGCATCGACACGGCACAATTTTCTAACTGTGAAGTATACCAAGTGGATGTCTGACTTTTTTGTGAGTGCGCATTGGAAAGTCTTAATTTCTACTTTGATGACCTGGCATCCATTTTCTTCTACGAGACATAGTTCTGCACTATCTATGGAAATAGCCTCTACTGCTCCCTGAACTATCAAACTACGTGGTTCTACCTTCTGAAAAATATATTTTTATTATACAAGACTCATTTATGAGCACAAAACTTGACACAGTTTTAGCGTACTTTGTTCATGAAATAGCATATCAGTATACTGCATATTAGGAATATTCCTCTGCAATGTTCATTAATCTCAGAAAAGTTTGTGCACATCACATAACAGGGAGATATGTGCACAGCCAGAGGATAAAAAGATTGTGGAGGGAAGTGCACACATAAGTTTCAAGCTTCCTCTATAACATATTCTATACTCTTGAAGACAATGGGAAATTGTTAAGAATTTGAAAGTATTTCATTGAATTCTTTTCCTACGTATTAAGAATAACATTTAAATTTTTGAAAGTACAAAGATGTGACAATCAAACCTGTATAGAGATTATAGCTTTAATAACAAAAATATGTGATATTACAGTATATGATAGGCCAACTTAAAAATTGTTACCCTCTCCTGACCCATTGGCTAAAAATGGCACTCAAACGTCTCTAAATTCCAAGACACAATGTCTTTGATTCCTCTTTTCCCAGCAATAAATCTATAGAAAATTTTCGTGAAATAAGATTTTTCCACCTTACGCCGACCTAAATTTTATACTGAGTGGGGAGAGGCAAATAAACATTTATTTACATAGGGCCATTTAAAATTTAGACCTGCTCCAAATTCTCTATTGAGTCTCGTGACCAAATACTGTAGACGTCTTTAATTTGACGTGTCTAAAATTTCATGGTTTCTTAGAAATCAACCTTTCACGGTGGTTTTAATTTCAGGGATAATCGTTTGTAAATATTCAGGTTCTAAGACTGTTTGTAGTTAGAACTGACATGAAATAATAATCACGATGATTTCAAGTTCGCTGAAAATTATTCAATTGTGAACATGGTGAAATTAAAAACACCGTTATGTTTTCCACTTCTACAGTATCTATTCAATTTAGATTTGCAGGCAATCCATTCATTAGTTTAACAGGTCGAGGAAACTACCTTATATGGATATTGTTGTCATTGCGCACAAAGGTGCTCACAACAAACAATTGTCCAATCCAGTGAATGAGCCGCCAAGCATGCTGGTCTACTACGTGTTTACAATTCACTTCAAACACGTGGTTCAGGTCAATTTACGACATGATTTCAAAAGCCTGTCGGAGAGTCAACTAATATAATTTTTTAGTTAAAAATATACCTAGTAATAAGATGTTCCATGCTCACATTAGCAAACAAAGTTACTATTCTGTGTTAAATAGTACGTTGAAATACCTCTCACAAACTCTTTGCAGGCATTAAAAGTGTATTTTCTTACTTGACATTCGTATTTTACTCTATGCTTTTGCTCTGATTAATTTTTTGACTTAAGGCTCATGCATTCTTAAACACAGTGTATTGCTGTATGACATTTATTCTACACAATTTTACTATTTAAGTCTCACTAGGTACATTGATATATAAAAAAAAACCCGCAGCACCCTGTGCAATTAGATCAACGGGAATCTCGCAGTCTGTTTAGTTTTGCTGAATTAAGTGCAGCTGCTGGGATGTTTTTTCTTTCAAGAAGATTGTCAGTCCCATGTTCATTCTTTTCTTCGAGGGAGCATAGGCGCTTGAACGGCATTGCAACAAGTACCAACGATAGAATTTTACACTAAAGCATCTCTACACCATTCTTAACTGTTAAATGACCACCTGAAGTCTTGTATACATGACACTACGTGAGTACATCTCTGAGTTGGTTGTTGTAGAGCAGGGAATACACGTGAATTTTTTATTCTCCATATACTTACGGGCCATTGACCACAAATAGACACTCAATGGAGCGGAGAAAGTCACAATATTACCGTTGTTAGTGAATTGTTTGTAAATGTGAGCCTGGAATTGGAAGATAACGATGTAAACTTTGTGTTAAGCATGAAAAATGCTTGAAAAGATGCATCATGTCTTTTCGAGAGCGATTTTAATAAAAACAAGATGTGTTTGTAAAACACTGATGCCCCCGTATGGCAACATAGCAAAGATTAAGCTTTTATTAAATGCAAATTTAATTAATTGGTACCAAAAGTAGGGTATTCTCACTGGAAAACAATTGTGAAATTTGAAAGTAAGCTAATGTTATGGTTTTTAATAAGTACAAAAATCTCCAAGGTCAATGTCAAAAGGTCAATGTAATTAGTATCAAATAAAAGTCTTGCCACTAAAAATACTTATGTAGAGCATGAAAGTCCTAGCCCTAACCGTTCAGAAGTTATGGTTAACGTTTAATTTCTTAAAAAGATGCCTAGATGAACTATACTAAAACATATACTAAAAACTATACTAAAGTATTTTTACTCAATGAAGCATCCTCCTACATAAACAACAGGCTACGTAATGAGGAGGGCCTAATCTAAGAACCTTCTAAGAAAAGAAAAACAGGTCAAGAAGAACAACCAATGTCTGCAAAAAGAAAAAAATTGGACACAGATCATTAACAAGAGGATCAAATTTTCGTTAGAATCTTAAAAAGCCGTCTTGAATATAAGGTT
>PRKT01000559.1:333982-346206 GCA_003671525.1 Saccostrea glomerata | reverse complement strand
TCGTGGTAAGATCCTCTGTGCGCATTTATAACAATAGCCATATAAGGCAAACAAAGGTTCGTCAGTGTAGATGAAAATACACTTTTTTTCCATCGAATCGATCACTAGTGAGCTCTAATTTTCGCCGAAAAGTATAAGATATATATTGTTATTTTAACACCCCCTCCTTTAGCCACCCCTTTTGTGTTGAAAATCATGAAAGTCGTTCAGAAAAGTCTGGAAACATTTATTACAGGACATGTTTTCAAAAGAAACAGGTTATAGCAATATCATGTTTACTGCCAATTTTATTTATAAAACCGATTCTATCCTATAACCTTTGAATAGATAAACCTAAACCACGTGTCTTGAACTTAAATCACAATAACATTAGTAGGGGTGTCTGTGTTGTATCTAAAACTTTATAGGGCAATGTCGTACCAAAAATAAAAAACTGCATTAATGTGTTCGTTATTTTTTTATGTGGTCCCATGCCAATGCCGGAACGGATCAAAATTGTCCGATAGCGTTGAAAGTTTGAAAATATTTACAGGCAAGTTACATAGGATTTAGTGACAAAATGAACCGCACGCCGAAAACGGAATGTAACTATTACGATTGTCAAATTCGTCTTTAACCTTTATCATGTTTAAAGATATGTTAAATCATATGAAATCTTGGAAAAATATTAAAAAACTTTAATTCATATTTGTCATAAAAATTGATTGTAATAAGAAGGATATGGAGATAACGAACAGTATTCAGTACCAAAGTCCAAAAAACAATACAAAATAGGAGCAGAGCAAACACGGACCTCCAAAACATCAGAGGTGGGATAAATAATTTTTTTTGAAGTTAGAGGTTCTGACTTTTATTTTCAAAAGTGATGAGATACATTATCTAAATAAAAATTCTTTCCGAAAAAAGACGAGTAAAAACTTAATCAAATTTGGAATGGCCTTGCAGCCTTTAGATCATTTCGATACAAAGTGTCATTAATTTTTAAAAGATGTTGCTAAAATATTCTTTTACAAATGCAGTCTGAAAAATATATTTAATTCTATTTAATCAAAAGAAGGCTTTTCAATATGTTTTATTAAAAGCAATTAAATTTTGATAAGAAGATTTTAAAAAAGATCTTTCCTACATTATATGTATTTCAATGTAAAACTTGAATTCCCTAATGTGGCCCTGCTCTACTCCCGGGGGTCGCAATCTGAACAATTTAAAATCTACACTACCCCACGATGCTTCCACATAAGTTTCAGATTTTCTGGCCTAGTGTTTTATTTTAAGAAAATAAAAATTAAACGATTTCTCATATATATTGTAAAGTGAAACTTGGATACTTTATTGTGGTTTTGCGCTACCCTGGGGGTCATGATTTTAACAATTTAGAATCTACACTATTCCAGGATTCTTCCACATGAGTTTCAACTTCTTATTCCACTTGTTCTTGAGGAGAACATATTTAAATTATCCCAGCCTTTTTTGTCTATTTTGATTACCTCCCCTTGTAAACTCACGTTATCTTCATATTTAACACTTCTCTTAAACCAAGGATACTTTGTACCAAGTTCGATAAGATTTGCCTAGTGGTTCTTGAGAAGAAATTGAAAATGTGAAACATTAACAGACGAACGGACAGACAGACAGACAGACAGATATGTGGACGGAGGACGGAAAACAGATGATCAGAAAAACCCAGTTGAACTTTCAACTAATATGAGCTAGAAATACAATTTAGTTTTATCCTGGATTTCTTTAGAAATAGTTTGCTCTGCTTTGAATATCTTATTTTTTTAAAATATGGAATGAGACACAAACGAAATACTAAATCATAATTTATAAAGACAGCACGTACATGTATTCCAATATATGAACTCATCATGTTGTCCAGTGAATCAAATTCAAGATTACAGTTGTGATGCAGTTTACCATTGTTTGTCAGATTTATATGATGACAGCCTTTAAATAAGATACACAGGACTTACATGTATATTTTATGAAGAAAATTATAAGGTTCTGGCAGATAATAATCTTGGAATAACATCTAAACAGGGAATATTTATTACAGCTTTTAAAATCTGAGCATTTCTTTCCTTTTTTCACTATATCAAGATAACCTTTACTTTTGTTTTAAAAAAAAAAAGAATCTTTAAAAATATCCATGAGATAAAAAAGAAATAAGGGTGTAAATTACATGTGTATTTCATCATAGAAGATAATCTATCGGGGATCACTCAAAATACAAATGTATATATGTCAAAAGGGAAAAAATAAATACAAATCGTTCATTTCCGGTTCAACATTTTGTTGGATATAAGCAGAACGAAATTCTCTTCTTGTCGTCATAAAATTATATAATTACAATTTAGCCTGCCAAACAAAATCTGAAGAGAGTTACATATATACTGCCATTGCTTGCTATCTCTATTTTTTCCTTCTCATAAAAGAAATCTACAAACAAATGTATGTCTGTGAACAAGGAAAAAAACACAGTTCCTGAAATTCCGGAGGTTGGGAGTCTAGAAGGAAAGAACAGTCCCTGGTGTCCAGTCCTACCCGTTGTGACCACTACAGCTACTGTATGTAATATCAGGAAGACTGAACAATCCATAGTAAAATTTGATATAAAAACAAAGACCTTACAATCGTTATGAAACACATCAGCTTAAATATACCCAAATGAGGATTTTATTTTGAACAATGCCTTTATTACTACAATAAAATTTACAAAATACTGACTTTTATCGATGTTTATGGTTATCTCAAACACGTCTTTTTGTTTTATTTAACGTGTTAAACAGAGAAAAGATCACCTACCTCTGATAGAAAGCCATTGACGATGTTTTATGAGAACATATCTGTCTTCATCAGTAAACGTCCATACCGTTTCATTAGACTTCATTATGTAACTGAGATCATGTTCTGTTGCCTTTTTATTTGGGGGCTTGAAGCCATAGAAAGAACACTTTTTATCTGCTTCTTCCCTCGAAACTGCGAAGTCAATGACCACAACAGAAGTGTTTGAGATTTCATCTGTAAAAATATTATTCAAACATATAGAGAAAACTTTAGGGAGGAAAACAAAATAAAAATTAAAATGTTTTATTCGTAAGAAATCACCTGACGTTGACATGTCAAAATAATTCCTGTTTAGTTAACTATTAATACGATATTGTTGACAATGCACTGTAAACAATTTCGATGGGATATCGTGTTCACATCGTCTACATTGTTATTATATTTTGCATTGGAGACAATGTTGATGCGATATCACATTTTCCTCATCATTTTTGTATGTAAAATCAGAGTAATTTTTATCAAATGAGTTCTGTTGATAATATTTGTCATATTTTGTTTTATAACTGGCCCGAAATTTCAGGGACAAAATTTCTTATGCTCAAATATGAAACCAAATGATACAAATTGTGCACATAGACAACACGGAGATAAGAAAAAAAAGATGCAGGGCTATGCATGCTTTGTGTCATGATGATAAAAACACCTTCTCTTTATAATTGAAAATTGGGATATCTATTGTTTTGTCTGAATTAGTTATTAATTAACATAAGTCTAATCTTACCTGTAAGGTAAAGGTTTCTTCTAATAACCTCAGACCCCTTAGATACCACGCATGTGTAGATTCCTTTGTCTGTTTCTGTTACCTCTACAAATTAAGGTGTATGTTAGGCAATATAAATCCTAAACAATTTTCTAGGGAAGTCATAAACAGATACTCTCAAATTATTATTTGATTGAAGAATTCTTAGAATTTTTTGTGCATTTTTTCTTTTCTTTTCAATTTCTGCATTTCAATGTTGTTCAATTTTAAAAATCTTACAAACACATTTGTAAAAATTGTCTTTGAGCCCAAAAAATATATAAAATAAAGTGTTTAAGAGAAATCTTAGAGCATTTAATCTCCCTTTTTTTTTTTTACAAACTTATATTTATAAGATTGTCTATCTTGCATTGATGTCGCAGGCTTTTGATGCTATTATTTATATGAAATCTGCAGTTAATAGAAATAAAGTTACACGTAGGTATACATATAACCTTTTTTAATCAAATTTCTGGATATCTTTACCTTTAGTTAACCAATGGCAAACCCTTTAGATTTTTTGATTAATTCATTGATTGTATATTGTTTAACGCCCCTCTCGAGATTTTTTCACTCATATGGAGACGTCACCGTATGCCGGTGAAGGGCTTCAAATTTTGACCTTTACTCGGCACTCAAACCATTGAGCAGTGAGGGCTCTTAACCGTGCCAAAGCCTGCCGCTGACACGGAGCCTCGGATTTTAAGGTCTCAACTTTTACTTCAAAGTGCCGAGCGCATGGCGAAGGAACAGCTGCTATATACCCATATTTTTATCGACTAGGTCAGTCGCGGCCGAGATTCGAACTCACGACCTCCCGATCACGAAGCAAGCTTTCTACCGACTGAGCTACCTTGAAGGGTAAATCTTTTTGTAAGACTTTTCAGTAGTTTTACTGCTGATCTAAGAAGCCAAGGAACAGGCTATCTGAGCTATGAAGTTAGAGGGATATGTGCATATTTCACGAAATTTAACCACAGCTTATCTGCAACCATTCAGGACTTTAGTGACATATTCAATGTTCTGTCTAGAACTCATTTTGTATTTGGTTTGTCTTTTTAGAAGGTTTAATTAACTTAAAGTATTTGTCATATTTTTAATGGTTAATGAAAGGTGGTTTACAGAATAATATCGACACTTTACTTTTGAACTTACTATGAATATCAATGGTAAAGTTCATGGCTTCATGAAAAGTATCATTACTGAATGTTCTATTCCATTTTAGATGATTTATATCGTATTTGGGTTGGAAAAAACTTGGGCAACTGTCCAAGAATTTTAACTCTGTTTTTGCGTTGAAATATCCAATTGACAGAAGTATTTGAGGAATCTAGGAAATGTAGATCAGGTATTCCATACACAATACATCTGATGAAAAAGTTTTCTCCCTCTGTTACTCGTGTAACATTAGTAACCACTTCAACTGGAATTGAAAAATTGAATGTAAAGCATTTGAAGGCTACACTTATACATTTGACCATTTTACTTGTAAATTTCATATTTTTTTCTTACTTGCAAATAAAACAATAATTATAGCTATAATGTAGGTATTGCCAATTAAGCCGGAACATGTTTAACTGTCTTTGATAACAATGTTACCTCATACATTTTAAAACATTTCTTTAAACAAATTCAAACGCATTTAAACAAGTCAAAGATGAAAAAACAAAACAAAATTAAACACGTATAATTTATAATTTTTGATAAATGTGACGAATTTTACTCTTCTATCGTCAACGTCCCTTACTTTTGCAGCAATATGACTTTATCACCTGCATACAGAGTTTATTTATTTTAATTGATTCGACACTCAAGAGCATGCTCTACGCATAAACAATTTCCAAAACAAGGTTTATTTTGGACAAAGAATGCGATGAAACAATAGTTTCGTTTGTCTCGTTTAAAGTCATCATATCATAATAATGGTCGATACAATGACCTTGTCACCTAATACGATTTTTCATTGAGTCAAATGCTGACTGACTTTTTTCATACTAAGTGTTAGTAAATTATTGCTACACTGAATTGATGATGAATTGATGATGAATTTTTCCGCTATTTCCCGATCATGACAAGGAACACACAGCGGATGTGACTGGTCGGAAGCGGATGCTCACTCCTCCATGGTACCTGATCCCACATCTGATATTTTAGAGGTCTGCATTGGCACTTCTCCAATTTGTAATGTTTTATGGACTACTGAACTTCAAAACTGTTCGATATTTCCTTATTTTTCATAAAAAAACGTAAAGTTCAACTATGATTACAGATTGCACAAGCAAGTATTTGACATTATCTCCCCCTTATGTACGTAATATGTATTACAAATCTACAAAGCAGTTTTTCCCTGACAATGCGAAAAACTTACCTTTAAAATTACCAGCTGTTAGAACGACAGGCAGCAAAGAAGACAATACACACAGACACAATTTCATTTTACTATTATTAGTTTTTTTCAATCACTGACGGGTTACATTCTCTTTTACGTGGAAATACATAACATGTTTAAAAACTATCTTTCACATTTTGTTTCGGAAATCTACTTCACCCATAGTAGTCATTCGTTCATCTACTTAAGAATAAACTTCCTGTTCTCTTTATCTTTATCATAAAAATGTGTGTGTGCATAGATATTTCCTCTTCCTTGTCTATTTTAATTTAACGCTTTTATGTTAGAAATGTTCGATATTTTGTGCCAAATAAGTCTATAATTTATGTAAGGGGCATCTACATATGTGAATTTGTAAGACTCCATCATAACAAGAGAAAACAAAATTGTCAAATTCGACGCATTACAAGATAACAAAAATGATTAGATTTAAAATATTTTGAGGAATTCTTACATGAAAGATAAAATAATTTATGTTAGAAAATGTGAATAATTTTGTATGCAATAAGTAGGGCATTTAAGTGGTTTTATAGGGACATCTATAATCGACTTTGACAGGAAACTATACATCTGTGCTAAAAAACAGTTTTATAATGTTTAGTATTAATGATGAGGGCACTTAAGATGCTGAGCAGGGAATTGCACTATTTTCGTTTAGCTAATTTTCACGTAAATAAACTGAACGAAGATAAAATTTTCTTAATCATAATAAATTAATTGATTGTAAATAATGAAGATACCAAATCTCTCAATATGCAAGAAGTATTGGCCTATAAGCAAGATTTTTTTCTCCATTTAAGAGAATTACCGGTATGTAAAAATGCAAAGTACCAATGTTATTTTTTTTTCTTACTTACCACAGTTTCTGACATCATGCATGCAAAAGATATCACATTTTGTTGACATGTGACTTATTTAAATTAACATTAAAAGTGATGTAAACATACAATTTATATTTGTCACATTCGACTTATTTATGTCTAATATGTCAGTTATTTGTTGAAATTTATGATATTCATCTCGACATGCAAGATAAAAATGTTAAAATACATATCTCTCATGCTGACAGGATCAATTCGCATATCCTATAATTATTTAGCTTGTTGACAAAAATAAGTTACATATCTTCAAATGTATCTTTCAAGGTGAAATCAAATACGTTGCATGTCAACATAATTATGCTGCATATTTCTTTTATGATATTCGGTAGCCTAGTGGTAGAGCGTTCGCTTCGTGATCGGGAGGCCCGGGTTCGATTCTCGTTCGCGGCGCCGCGTCATACCTAAGACGTAAACAAAGGTAGTGACTGTTCCTTCGCCAAGCGCTCGGCACTAGAAGTGAAAGTCACGGGTCTTTCGGATATGACCTTAAATACGTAGGTCCCGTGTCACGGTAGGCGCTGGCACGATAAAGAACCCTCAATGCTCAATGGCCCTGAGTGCCGAGTATAGGTCTAAATTTGAAGCCCTTCACCGGCATACGGTGACGTCTCCATATGAGTGAAAAATTCTCAAGAGGGACGTTAAACAATATACAATCAATCAATCTTTTATCATATTATATAAAGGCGTTTGTAAGTAAACAGAATCAAAATTAAATTCTTTGAAGAGATTGCTATCCTGCTCGTAAACACAATGATTATGTTGACATAAAAAAAAAATTGCACGTCTACACCATTATGTTAAACGGCAATAAAATTAATCTTGCATGTAGAGAGTATAAATATTCCTCTGTTGTAATAATTCTCAAAAATATATTTAAATACATAACAAATCAAATGCAGAGCAAACAGAGAGCTAAACAAACATCAGAGGTAGAATTAGGTGCCAAGAGAGAGTGAGCATCCCCTGTCAATCTCAAACATCAGAGGTAGAATCATGTGCCAAGAGGGAGGGATCATCCCCTGTCAATCTCAGACATCAGAGGTAGGATCAGGGGCCAAGAGGGAGTGGGCATCCCCTGTCAATCTCAGACATCAGAGGTAGAATCATGTGCCAAGAGGGAGGGAGCATCCCCTGTCAATCTCGACATCAGAGGTAGAATCAGGGGCCAAGAGGGAGTGAGCATCCCCTGTCAATCTCGGACATCAGAGGTAGAATCAGGGGCCAAGAGGGAGTGAGCATCCCCTGTCAATCTCGTACTTCAGAGGTAGGATCAGGTGCCAAGAGGAATTGAGCTTCCCCTGTCAATCTCGTACATCGGAGGTAGAATCAGATGCCAAGAGGGAGTGAGCATCCCCTGTCAATCTCAGACATCAGAGGTAGGATCAGGGGCCAAGAGGGAGTGAGCTTCCCCTGTCTATCTCAGACATAAGAGGTAGGATCAGGGGCCAAGAGGGAGTGAGCTTCCCCTGTCAATCTCGGACATCAGAGGTAAGATCAGGTGCCAAAAGGGAGTGAGCTTCCCCTGTCAATCTCAGACATCAGAGGTAGGATCAGGTGCCAAAAGGGAGTGAGCATCCCCTGTCTATCTCAGACATCAGAGGTAAGATCAGGTGCCAAGAGGGAGTAAGCTTCCCCTGTCAATCTCGGACATCAGAGGTAGGATCAGGTGCCTCTGTATGCTCTTTGTCATGATCGAAAAGAAAAAAATATCAAGACAGAAATAAGAAATAAAGGAGTATTCAACTAGTGGTCCACTGCAAAGAAAATAGAGGAGTATTCCAATAGCAGTCAACTGCAACGAATATACAGGAGCATTCAAAAGTAGTCCACTCTATGCAAATGAGCTGAAATCTCCCTCAATTGCATGGCAAAAATTAAACTAGTGATTAATTGAAATTGAGGGTCAGTTTATACTCCAATTGAATTTTAATAGTGTTTTTTTCGTATGGGAAATGATGTGAACTAAAACTGGCTCTCCCTATTTACTCTGCGTCGGAATACATAAATATGTTTTGGATATTGAAAAGTTATAGACTATTGATAATATACACGTACTTTATGAACTTAATTTCCACATGAAAACAGAAATAAACCGAAAGCCACAATGTCTTAATATTTAGGTCATCATTTACGCACTGAGTTGTCGATGGATTTTCCGGGATTTTTCCCAAACATGACAAGGAGCATTGATGATGTGAGTGATTGACAGGCGATACTTACTCCTCCATTGCACCTGATCCCATCTCAGATGGTTTGAAGGTCAGTATTTGCTCTGCTCTTTTGCATTGTTAAATTGACTTTTGAGCTCTTATACTGTATTGCAAATTATACTGGAGCATGTATTACAGCCTTTCGATGCATGGTTTATTAATGCGATGAAATCTTTATTTAGACATTCTCAAGAATGTTCTATTCTAAAGTGCAAGTACTGAAGTAAATGTGTTGCAAACTTATAACAAAAAATTGTAAAATTATGATATACAGAGAAAAGGTAAATAAGCAAACATTAAAACTCTCTTTTTAAATCATTGATAAAAAACATAAAAAAATCAAAGAAAAATACACATATATTTAAATATTTCTCATTGTTTCTTACAAATTGTACAAATACGTAATAACATAGAATAAATTGATATTTTCAAGAGATCACACAACAGCATTATAGATTCTGTACTACAAATCCAGATACAAATATAGAAGTGACTCAAATTATGAAAAGCGTATCTGAAAACTTCCCACTCTTGATCTGAAAGGAAACAAAACAAAAAGACACAATATAATTTTCCTACAATTTTTCCCCAAAGGGTTTACATTTCATTTTTACATTGAAAATATATAAATGTGCAATTTTTCGTCTTCATCTGTTCTGAAATCATGGTGAATACATAATTTATTAAAGAGGAAAGTTTCGGTTTTCTACTGCCTGTGTGTTCCTTGGTTTCCATTATTTAAAAAGTAAAAAGTAGGAGACTATGCCAGGGCATCAACAAGAGTGGGAAACATGTGTTAATTTGCATAACAGGTTAAGTGCAGTGTATGTACAAATTAGTAGGAGTTGTATTTTAATTTTTGGAGAAAGCGGGATAACTCTGTTGATATTTTTCGACGCCTCTGACCAGAAGCGGTGAATCCCCAATTTTAATAAATCTTCTTTGCCACATGTGTGTCTTCTTTCTTCTTCAGATGATATTCTATTCTTCTCAGTTTATTATGTCTGTTATCCAAAGAAAAAAAATGAAGTTTATGTAAGGAATATGTTGTGACTTGATATGAGAATACTAAATGTATGAATAAGTGTAAAAGGCTGCAATGTAAGCAGGTTAACAGTAATTTACATGTGGTTGCTAACATTTTGTCATGTTCTATAGATGCATATGTAATTTTACATGTATATATTGTCTTAGGACGAATATTTCTTTAGTTATAATGCTAAAGAGAATATAGTTTTAATTGATAGTATTAAGTGATTTAGAGATAAGAACATGTTGATATCTATTTGATTACTGAGTAATTTTGACCTGATTTGTGCATCCCAGCATGCCTCAAGCATAATGGCTGCACCTATTGTGTACACGTGAGTTTGGGTCAAGTTAGGTTATTTTACTATGCAATTCAATTTCTGTCGAGCAAAATTAAACCTTTTAGTTAGAAAGAATAACTACAGCATTGATGATCTATGTTTATGCCCATTTATTATAATTTCATCGTAGGGAAAACCATATCTAAGTCATCAATCTTGATTGCATTGTGTCACAATAAGTCAATAAAACCATATCTAAGTCATCAATCTTGATTACATTGTGTCTCAATAAGTCAATAAAACCATATCTAAGTCATCAATCTTGATTGCATTGTGTCACAATAAGTCAATAAAACTATATCTTAGTCATCAATCTTCATTACATTGTGTCACAATTAGTCAATAAAACCATATCTAAGTCATCAATCTTGATTGCATTGTGTCGCAATAAGTCAATAAAACCATATCTAAGTCATCTATCTTGATTGCATTGTGTCACAATAAGTCAATAAAACCATATCAAAGTCATCAATCTTTATTAAATTGTGTCACAATAAGTCAATAAAACCATATCAAAGTCATCAATCTTGATGAAATTGTGTCACAATAAGTAAATAAAACCATATCTATGTCATCAATCTTGATTACATTGTATCACAATAAGTCAATAAAACCATATCTAAGTCATCAATCTTGATTACATTGTGTCACAATAAGTCAATAAAACCATATCTAAGTCATCAATCCTGATTGTATTGTGTCGCTATAAGTCAATAAAACCATATTTAAATCATCAATTTTGATTACATTGTGTCACAATAAGTCAATATTTCTTATCCGGTTAAAGTATTAGCTGAAGAACTGAAGGGAGAAGATGATACACATTTGTACGGAAGCGTAAATGGCTCTGCACTTGTTGTGTTATAACTTTGCATATTGTCTTATATTTTATCGACTTATCAACATATAAAGTGTTATACTTCCTTATTTATGTACATATTTTAGATTGTTTTAAGATTTCTTAACATAATAGAAGGCAACTTTCTTTTGTTCAATAGATTTTATTGCTTTAAGTTTTATCGGCTGAAACAATTTATCGATTTTCAGATATTGATTAAAACAAAATATTTAATCATATCGATACTATATTGTTGATATGATAAAATAAAGATATACTCATATCAATTTTTAATTCATGAATATTTGCGATAAAGTAAGTGTTTTTGGATTATTTTGGCGGGGGTGGGAATTCCAAGAACCTTCACTTCTCTCGGGATTCAGTGAAAGCTTATGTATCATGTCAGCATGTACGATTAAAGGCTGAATCAAATCAAAACGTATATTAAAAAAGGGAGATGGAGACAAATTGAAATTTATAGATCTGTTACGGAGGTGACCGAGCAATTATAACTTTTTAATTCCACTGTGTATATATCCAATTGTAATTAAGATATCCTTGGTTAATAAATCCTTGTAATTCTTGTAATGCTAAATCCAATAAAAAGTCAGTAAACAGTGCACTAATTTATTTACATATATACAATGAGGAGGCACAATACAAACGAAAGATGTTACATTTATGCTAGCATATGTACTGTCTAAATCCTAGCAAAGCACTCCCCCCTTCTAATATTGTCACACTTATTATATACGAATCTTAGCTCCAATAGATGATTATCTAAAACATTAGCTCCATCCTATTAATCAACTAACTCCAACTCTACATATATCTTTATCAAATCCTCATCAAACTGTCATAACCTAGCTTGACCTTAACTCAATACACGGCTCCCGATTCTACGAACAATAGCTCCCATTGCTCCACTCATTAAAGACTCATTATAC
>PRKT01000559.1:315107-332617 GCA_003671525.1 Saccostrea glomerata | reverse complement strand
ATGTCAAGAACTGCACCAACACTTTTCAAAATATCTGTTCCAATAATCACATCATAACAAAGGTTTCTTGCAACGTACACATTATGTTTGAATAATTCACAGTTAACTTCAATTTCACACTCAACAATGCCTATCACATCAATAGCCTGACCAGTTGCTGATACTATACGTCTGTCTGTCGAAGTCAATTTATTTCTCATTTCTGGGTCAATAAATCTGTCACTTATCAAAGAAACAACGGCTCCTGTGTCCAACATTAAAACAGCATCAATTCCAAAATTTTTCC
The DNA here is from genome assembly GCA_003671525.1 of Saccostrea glomerata. NCBI lineage: Eukaryota > Metazoa > Mollusca > Bivalvia > Ostreida > Ostreidae > Saccostrea > Saccostrea glomerata. The sequence goes on along the minus strand of PRKT01000559.1, from coordinate 332,331 downwards.
CTTTTATTTGTATTCCCTGGTAATCACCTTTAACTAAAGATGGTACTTTCACAATATTTTCACATTTTCTTTTTTCACATTTTGTTTCATCACTGTTTTTACATAAAATCATTTTGTTGGAGGCATTTTCTTTTTCACTGATGACCACCTTACCCTCTCCTAAGGAGGTCTGCTTTAGTTTAAACCTGTACGCTGCGGAATCCTCGCAAATTTTCTTGGGGTGCTTGTTGCAAATCGACATTCTCTGGCAAGGTGATTATTTCGTCCACAATTATAACAACGTCTTATCTGACGATTTCTTGACTCATAACTGCCTTGAGGTGGAACATGGCGAGTAGGTCCCACACGTTTCATTGATGTAAGATTAAGACCATCTAGCTTTCCCGCAATTGTATCCAACTTCCCTGTCATCTTCTCAAAAGAATCCATAATAACTTCCATTTCGTTTGCAACTACGTTGACTTTAACAGGTTCTGGTTGGCTACTCATTATCAGTTGCTCGTTACATTCTTCTCTTTTTGCAATTCTAAAAGCCTGCTCAAAACTTTGAGGATCTGCCATCATAACATAACGACGTAGCTCAGGACGTAAACCTTGCAAGAAATGCTCCATGACAAGCCTATCATGTTCATCTAAAGAAACTCCTCCATGTGCACGTCTAGCCAACTTCAAAATAGCACTTCCATAATCTTCAACATTTTCTCGAGCTAGCTGTTTTCTTTGAAATAATTCTGTGTAATACATTCTCTGCAACTCTTTTGGACAAAATCTCTCCTTCATGCGATCAAGTAACTTATCAAAATCCTCTTGGACATCTTGATCTAAATCTTCGTAAAAATCAGCTGCACGACCTCTCAAATATGCAGGTAGCATTTCAATTTTCCTCTCAGGTCTCCATTTGTTAGCACGACTTATCCTTTCAAATGTTTTGATCCAACTCTCAAAATCATCTCCAACATCTCCATAGAATTTGGATGGCGTAACATGAGATTTTGACTCTGCTCTATCATTGGTAGCTTCTCGCTGACTGGTGAACATCCTAGGTGACGAAATCGGAGATATACTTCTTTGCATTCCTTTTCTTCCCATTTTTAACAGAATTCACAAATTAATCCAATGAATGTTCACAAATTAATCCAGTGAAAATTAAATTCTTCCAAACACACACAATAATCCAATTTTGAAAAAGACACAGGTTCTAATATATTTCCAGTTCAAGTGAATGCTGGAATCCCACTTCTGACACCAAAAATATGTTACGGAGGTGACCGAGCAATTATAACTTTTTAATTCCACTGTGTATATATCCAATTGTAATTAAGATATCCTTGGTTAATAAATCCTTGTAATTCTTGTAATGCTAAATCCAATAAAAAGTCAGTAAACAGTGCACTAATTTATTTACATATATACAATGAGGAGGCACAATACAAACGAAAGATGTTACATTTATGCTAGCATATGTACTGTCTAAATCCTAGCAAAGCACTCCCCCCTTCTAATATTGTCACACTTATTATATACGAATCTTAGCTCCAATAGATGATTATCTAAAACATTAGCTCCATCCTATTAATCAACTAACTCCAACTCTACATATATCTTTATCAAATCCTCATCAAACTGTCATAACCTAGCTTGACCTTAACTCAATACACGGCTCCCGATTCTACGAACAATAGCCCCCATTGCTCCACTCATTAAAGACTCATTATTCTTGACCACACTAGACACTGCTCTACTCTTAATTACCCTAACACAGCTTGACTAGTCTTGGCAATGCATCCAAATGCCTGTAACTCTGGACATTTAATCATAAATCATTTCATTACTTTTGAACCTAAAATTACTACTCATCAGATCCATAGTGGGCTATTGCACCGATCACCACTTTTGGAGAGGGGGAGACAAGAGTATCTTTGTGCCCCTCATCCAGCTATAACCCCCCCCCCAAAAAAAAAAACTGAGTACAGCAGAGATCCACTGATATGTCCCCAAATTTAAGAAAATTCTCGCAGTTAGATTGTTAAACCCCTGGGGTTTTTTTCTTGTTATAAATTTATTTTGGCTGACACTACACTTTCCTCCTTTAAACTTTTTGATTAAGCTTATACAGATTGGCTGAAATCACAAATTATTTTATATTATTTAAAGCAATAAGAAGTTAGATCTGGTGTTATATTTTTATGCAGGGGGGGGGGGGGTAGTAGACTAGTAGACAGTAGACTGTGGAGGTTCGCATTCATGAGTCAGATCCAATGTATATCACAGAGTGAAACATCAAATATTTACAAAGTACATATATAATCAGTGTTACTTTTATAATAGTGTTACCCGGAACTTTTTATTTTCGCTTCATTAGCGATTTACAATTCCCATTTAACTCAAGAGATAAAAGCAGTGAACCGTGATAGAATATATCAGATTCCCCTTCAAAATGATGGGTACAATGATTTCCTATGACAATGCATATTATTTAACTGTTGATGTCTCTCCATCTCCATTTTTCAAATATTTTTTTTAATTTTGTTTCGGACTATAATCGAACACGATAGCAAATACATGGTACATAAACTTCCGAAGTGAAGTGAAGATTAATTAGAATTCCCGTCCCCGCCAAGTTAATTTAAAAACACCTTTTTCTGACTTCTTCTCGAAAATATTCATGAATCTATATCGACATAACTTCATATCTATTTCTTCAAATCGACTATACTATATTGACATGAATAAATATTATGTTTAGATCGATATTTGAAAATTAGTATAATATTTCAGCCGATAAAAGTTAAAGCAATAAAATCTATTGAACAAAAGAAGTTGTCTTCAATTATGTAAATACACTTCAATACAATTCAAAATATGGGCATAAATAAGGAGGTATAACACTTTATAAGTTGATAAGTCGATAAAATATAAGACAATATACAAAGTTATAACACAACAAGTGAAGAGCCATTTACGCTTCCGTACATTTGGCACTGGCAGAATTTTAAATACTCAGGCTATGAATAAAGTCTTCTAATACACCAGGCAATATTAACATTTATATTAGTAACATAAGAACACAAAATGGCATTATTTCCTTAAGACACGAGCTTCTTTTACTTATCAATTGGCTGGAACTAATAGACTATAGATATGACATGACTAGAATTCAGTACAAAAGAGCTATTTCATTGAACGCGGATAACAGTTTGTAAATATGTACGCTCTTTAAAAAAAATCCTTGGGAGGAGGGGGCATTAAATATTTATAAGGTAATTTATAATTAAGCATATTTTTGAAAGATATGAAAAAATAAATGCGAATATTTTTATTTTTATTGCTTTAGCATAGAAACCGTATCTTTTTTTTTTCTTTCTCAATCCTCTTATCAATTTTGTCTACAATATATTTATAATTTAAAAGCCTTGCAACATGTATCTACTTCTAGCTACAGAAACCGTAACGTTATGTTTCATATTTTAGTTATTGATGAAAACGCAACCGATCTCGTAAAGTAAGTATTGAGCATTTAACGACGTTTTTTGAGAACTTTGGGGATATATTTTTTTTCATTTCAGCATTGAAATATTAATTACCTTTCATTCCCAAATGTAAGATGTATTCTTTTTTCAACCTGAATATTGTATCCGCCTCCAACCCCTTTATAGGATTCTCTTGTGATCCCCTCCCCAGAAAAAAATGTTTTTATCAATAAAAAAAAACGATTTAATAAGGTTTAATGTACGATTATAAAGGGTCAGAGAGTAGGTTTAACATACAGGTTGTTAAAGAATATTTCTCAAATAAAGAAAGGACAGGTGGTTTACAAAATAATGCAGGGAAGTAAAAAAAAAAAATTATCCTGCAACTGTTGCAGGATAAACAAAATACATGATAACTGTCTTGAAATATAAGCTATATTTGGGATTAGGGTCGAAAACGCAATCCTCGCCCTCTATCACGTTTTCTTACCCTCGCCCAAATATCGCTAATATTTCAAGACAATAACCATGCATTTTTAATATCCCTATCCATGCGCAAAATTTAGCGCCGTAAAATGAACAACATTTGCTTCAAGGGATCTGTAGCATTTTTGTCTAAAAGACTCAAATATATTTCAGTGTGACATTAATGTTTCTAAAGGTGGCTTATAAAACTTCAAACTGCTCAAGAAGAGCGGGAAATTTGATTTTCGCTTATGACGTTACTCTGTGAAGGCCCTCAAAGTTAATGTCATAAAAAGTCATCATATAATACTTTGTTTTCCCTTTCATTGGTTTGGCATTACATGCAGCCTATTTTGCTTAAACATTCTCAAGAATGTTCTATTCTAATGTACAAGTACTGAAGTAAATGTGTTATATGTTTATATTGGCTTTCTTTAAAAAAAAGATTATTTACAGAGAAAGGGTACATGTAAAAAATAGAACATCTGCAAAATTAAAACTTTCTTTTTAAATCTTTGATTAAATGCATAAATATAATAAAAAAAAATATACATATATACATTGTAAAACTACTTTATAGATAGAAAACATTTATATTGTATACCTACGTATTAAGAGAACATTAGTATATACACAATCTGTACTATAATCCAGATAGCAAAAACTCACTTTACGAAAAGCTTACCTTGAAAACTTACCTTGAAAACTTTCCACCCTTGATGTGATAAGAAACAAGACAATATAATTTTCGTACATTTGTTTACAAAGGGATTGCATTTTATTTTTACTTGGAAACGATATAAGATGTGTAAATCTTTCATCCTCTTTTCTGTTCTAAAATCATGGTGAAAAACATTAATCTATGAAAGAAGATACTGCATATTTTTTGGTCTCTGGGTCATTATAAAAAATCGCACCCTTTTGTATATGTGTCAATTTGAACATAAAAACATGCAAAATAAAAAGTACCATAGGGTTTTAGGTATTTTACGTAGGTATTCTCACGATGAGAATCTACTACATGGAAACCGCGGAAAATCAAAGATAAAATTATTATCTAAAATACACAGTAAGATAGAATCATCATTAACGCAACTGATTAGATTTGCTATTAAAGTCCATAACCCAAAGTAGAATTTAAAAAAAAATAATTCATGAATCAGTTTTACTCACAACTTCAATTCTGATCCCATGTATATGATTTCTGTTCATAGAACATAATTTTTTGTTTATTTTCATTCTTAAATAGAAATGATATATTTTTTGAACAGATATCAAATATTGTCTCTTTAATTGGGTATTTTATTATTTTTACTGCTTGGAGTATCAGATGATTTAAGTTTTTTTTAATTTGAAACCTGAAATGCCACATTGTTTTTAACATTATTTTTGTTAACACTTTCATAAATCAAGGAATCAAAAGTCAAACACCAAGATATCATCAATCTTTCGAAATAATCAAAATACAACGCATAACCATTCTTTTAATTCCTGAGTTTAAGGACAGGTGATAAAGCAAAAAAATGGGATGCTTAGACTAGTTTATATATTTTTTTTTACCTAATTTCATTGCAAAAGATGCAGAAATTGAATTTCTAGGATATGACAAAATTGTAAACCTTCTGTGACGTTCAAATCTTACCCTTCTGAAACCATCCTTATTATTCTTTACATATATTTTTTACTTCCAGATTTATGCAACTTCAAATATAAAAAAAATCTACGAGATGAAACCTATTCATTTTATAGTGAGATAAAAATTATCTCATTGAATTAAAATTCATATTACCTAAAACTAATTCCATGCTTCTAAACTTATTTCTGCATGAAATAAACATCCAAAAATCTGCCATTCATGAAAAATCGTATTAATTTCCATTGAGAACTTGAACAAAAATTGTACAAATTAACCCCAATCCTTACAAAAATGATAAATGTAATTCTACACATGTTCTTGCAATGAAATAAAAAAAAAAACAACAATAATAAAATAAAGATCTTTCAGGAAGGTGTTTTTATTCTATATACATCATCTCCAGTTGTGATTTTTTCACAATAAGGAGACTTCTTTAATAATGACTTTCTAGCCGAGATGAAAACTCATAAAATTTGTTCTATGGATCAATGCATTCATTTAGTTTTTTTTAAACCTTAATTATATTATAAATATAGCATCAGAATCAGCATGTCGACCTTAGTTAAATCATACAATGTACAGATATTGATATGGGGTTAAGGGCAACATTGATTTTATTATTCTACAAGGGATATCATAATGTCCGACGCATGGTTCATTTATAAATTCGAGTTCAGAAGATAGGGCATGCATAATTGAGTGTGTAAATAATAGCCTAACAATGAGTATGAAAACCGCCAGCCAGCATTTGATTCAATGACACATTTTATTTGCTTACAAGTCCATTTAATTTACAATGATAACAAATTAAGAACTTTCTTAAAGATGAATCAACGGGTTTTTGAATCTAAAAATTACTTCTTAACAGATAAAAACACTTGACCAGATCATTTCAGATGCATCAAGAAGGTTATGTTAAAGTGGAACTTGTCTGCGAATATTCAGTTCAATATCTTTATTAAAAATCTACTTTTGAATAAACCCCATACGGAATGGTGTAGTTAAACGTCAAAAGTCGTTAACTAGCAGTCAACTTGTCGAAAATGTAACTGATAACATGAAAACAGTTGACCATTAGGAGTTGAATTTGTAGTTAAACGTCAAAAGTCGTTAACTAGCAGTCAGCTTGTCGAAAATGTAACTGATAACGTGAAAACAGTTGACCATTAGGAGTTGAATTCTTTTCTGAAAGTGTTCAACTGATTTGAATATAATAGAAGGTTGACCATTACCTGAATGCTAATACATTGAAAATTTCATGCAGAAAAATAAAGGAACATAAGTTGAACACTCTGACTTCTTGATATTTAGTGTAACAAAATTTTTCTGATTGAGCAGAGAGGGATCTTTATTTGTTTATATGGTCTCATCCAAAGGCCCGTCTGTAGACGATGGCGAATTTTATTGTCTTCATGCATGAATCAGGGTGTGATATCTCGCAAAGTATAATATTTTAGGATTTGCCTGACTAAGTTTGCTATTTTAAAACAGATTTTAGGGAAAAAAATTAAACAATAAATAAAGCAACAAAAGTTATACAGTACAGGTCTCTACTTTTGTGTACGTTTTAAAATATGATTTAATTAAAAATCAATATCGTGCATAACAATTTATACCAAGGGCATTATCTTTTCTGCACAGAAAGTGAAGAAGGCATGGAGCAACTCATGAGGTTGTATCAGCTTAATTTATAATAAGGATATGGAAATAACGAACAGTATTCAATCTCAACGTCCATTAAACAAATATACAAAACAAGAGCAGAGCAAACACGGACCTCCGAAACATCAGAGGTGGGATCAGGTGCCATGGAGGAGTGAGCATCCCCTGCTGACCGGTCACACCCGCCGTGTGCTCGATGTCATAATCAGGAAATAACGGAAAAAATCCGTAGTCAATTCAGTGTATAAATAATGGACTAACAATTGGTATGAAAAACGTTAGTCAGCATTTCATTCAATGATAAATTGTATTTGCTGACAAGGTCATTGTATCGACCATAGAATTTACGAAATGATGACTTTAAACGAGACTGTTGATATTCTTGTTTCATCAACTTGCTTGTCAATAATTTACCTCGTTTAAGAAATTGTTCATACGTAGAGCATGCTCTTGCGTATCGAATCAACTGAGATATAAATACTCCGTATGCAGGTGATGAAGGTATATTGCTGCATAAGTAAGGGAAGTTGACGATAGAAAAGTTAAAGTCATCACGTTTATCATATAGCTTGGTTGTTAGATTACCATTAGTGTCTTTTTCAAGTAAAATATCCAAGTATGAAGCAGAAGTGTCGGACTCTGTGGTATCTTTTATCTCAAGCTCACCAGGATATATCGTGTCGACGTAGGAATGGAAATTATCATTATTAATTGACAATACGTCGTCGATATATCTAAATGTCGAGTTGAAGGCCACAGCAAGTGTTTTCTTCTTTTCACGCAAAAGATTTTGCATAAATTCTGCTTCATATGAATATAAAAATAAGTCTGCTAATAACGGAGCGCAATTTGTACCCATGGGAATTCCAATAGATTGTTGGAATACCTGGTCTCCAAAAACCACATAGATATTGTCAATCAGAAACTCAAGCATCTTCTTGATGTCAACTTCAGAGTACTTATGTGTGCAATCAGAATCTGTTTTAACAAAATAATTTTTCAAATGACCAATGACGAGGTAAGTAAACTTACGAGTTCCATTTTTGTTGAAGAAGCAGCTGTCAATGATATCAAAAAGCCTGGATTTTAATTTGTCGTGGGGAATTGTTGTGTATAAAGTTGAAAAGTCGTAAGTTTTTATGCTGTTGATTTTTGTAAAGTCTTGTGATTTCAAATTGTCCAAAAGTTCTTTAGAATTTTTAAGTATCCACATCTGATTTACACCACTTCTTGAATATATAGTTGTACAGTACTCTTGAAGTTTTTCCTTCACTACTGTCAATATTTTAGTGAGAAGTAACGAAAGAGGCTTGGTTGAACATTTACTGGAACCTGCAATGTATCTTTGTTTGTAAGGATTCTTATGAAGTTTCGGAATCCAATATATATAAGGTAGTTCAAATTCATTTTGGCTCTGTGGAATATTAAAAGTATTCAAAACTGACAGGTGATTTTGAAGAATTTCTTCCTTAGAAAGAGAAGTATATGTATAAGTAGGATTACCACTTGTAGAATTAAATCCAAGTTCTTCTAGAATGCAATTTATATAATGAGCCTTACAAACGAAGACAATGTTGTTACCTGCTTTGTCGGCAGGAACCAGTACGTACTGATCGTGTAATCTATCTAATTCTTTTTTCACTTCTGGTTTATTGAACACAGAAGGATAGATGGTTTTCATTTTGCCCCTCAATCTTTTAATACGTGACTTTAACATGGATCTGATACATTTAATCCATTCTGACAAGGTGTCAATGTCTTCTTTTTCATATCTAGCCCATCGTCTGGCGTAATTTTCAACAGAATCCATAATATTTATGAAATTCCGACGCCAGTTGAAGGATCGGGGTTCCCTATATTTAGGACCTTTTAAAATAAGTGATCTAAGGTCCTCATTACGAACTATTTTTACGTCACCTGTAATAACGTGTCCAGCAGGACTATAGTTATAGGGCGAAGAAGAACATGAACACGAAAGGGGATTATTTTTCAGATAGTCGATATCCAGGCCATGTAAAGTGTTTTTGTAATTGAAAAGTTTGGAAGCAATGGTCGATGTATATTTGTAGGAAATACAAGGCGTAGTCTTTAACTTGAAATATGGTGGAATACAAGACTGGACCCTTTTGTGATTAAGAATATTACTTATATTAACCGCGTCAATTCCTTTATTGGCATATTGAAGTTTAAGGAAAAGACGGATTGTTTTAGCTGCATTTTCTTCCGTGAAACGTGCGGGTTTAAAAAGCCTATGATGTGCAATATCCATAATCACAGAACCGAGCCTATATTCAGGTGTCGAGGAATCTAAATTTGGATGTTCCTTGGTCTTTTCAAGAAGACTATTTAAAAGTTTCAAAGGGACAGAGTAAAGTTTGGTTCGAATATGATGTAGACCTAACTGTTGATTTACATAAGGTAGTAATGAATCAAAAGAGACGTCGTGTATTGCAGGTTTATTGTACGAACGATGTCCATGACTACGCTTACGTCTCTGAGTATTGTTAAAAAGTCCCATCACATTTACATTATTACACTGCGGGCTTGTAAGATTTCCAACACTATCGACATTGTCATTACATCCATAGGGAAAGGCTGTCCCTAGTTTCCTAATCCAAAATTCTTCACGTTGTCTACGGAAAGGTGTACTCAACGACGGACTATTTGTGTGGTGATAAATCTTTTCCAGAATTCTAACTTTCATTGATAAAATAGAATGATCAGGTGAATTAAAATGTTTATATAAAAGCTGCTGACCACCATGATTTATTTGAAATCGATGACCTGATATTCTTTTGTTAAGCGATCCCTTGGTTTCACCGACATAAATAAGTCCACACAGATTACATTCTATTCCATAGACAACATTAGAAGATTTGCAGTTCAGATTTTCCCAAGTTTTGGTATAGAAGCTCTGTCCAGTAAGATTACTGGTGAAAGAAGTGTCAGTTATCAAAATGTCACAGGTTTTACAGTTTCGCACAGAACATTTTGAAACCGAAGACATTGGATCGGAAAAGGAATCATCCAATATATTTGTAATAGAAACTTTACACTCTTTCAATTTGGTATATGATGTATTGGTTTTATACCAAAACTGGGAATCTGAAGACTGTACATATGACATATGTTTAATATCCCTGAGGATAATCCGAGGGGCACCAAATGAACTCCTTGAGTCTGTGTCCCTTATAGACTCAAAGGAGTGACGCCTTTTTATACTGGGCGACGCGCCTGCCAGTATCATTTCGTTATTATGTGTACTCATGCATGAATAAGTACCGAACGACAAGTATCCTCGGGGACAAATTGTCCACCAGCAGAGATACATGTTCGGTGGTTAAAAGAAGGATATGGAAATAACGAACAGTATTCAATCTCAACGTCCATTAAACAAATATACAAAATAAGAGCAGAGCAAACACGGACCTCCGAAACATCAGAGGTGGGATCAGGTGCCATGGAGGAGTGAGCATCCCCTGCCGACCGGTCACACCCGCCGTGTGCTCGTTGTCATAATCAGGAAATAACGGAAAAAATCCGTGGTCAATTCAGTGTATAAATAATGGACTAACAATTGGTATGAAAAACGTCAGTCAGCATTTCATTCAATGATAAATTGTATTTGCTGACAAGGTCATTGTATCGACCATAGAATTTACGAAATGATGACTTTAAACGAGACTGTTGATATTCTTGTTTCATCAACTTGCTTGTCAATAATTTACCTCGTTTAAGAAATTGTTCATACGTAGAGCATGCTCTTGCGTATCGAATCAACTGAGATATAAATACTCCGTATGCAGGTGATGAAGGTATATTGCTGCATAAGTAAGGGAAGTTGACGATAGAAAAGTTAAAGTCATCACGTTTATCATATAGCTTGGTTGTTAGATTACCATTTGTGTCTTTTTCAAGTAAAATATCCAAGTATGAAGCAGATGTGTTGGACTCTGTGGTATCTTTTATCTCAAGCTCACCAGGATATATCGTGTCGACGTAGGAATGGAAGTTATCATTATTAATTGACAATACGTCGTCGATATACTAGTATCTAAATGTCGAGTTGAAGGCCACAGCAAGTGTTTTTTTCTTTTCACGCAAAAGATTTTGCATAAATTCTGCTTCATATGAATATAAAAATATGTCATATTTATAACATGCATTTAGATGTACATGTACATTTGTGTCAATTTAGTCACTCTATTGTTTTGACTTGTCATACTCAAAGGCATGGCAAATTAATTTTCAAGAACACTTTATCTTATAGATTTAAAATTTCTCATCATTTTTAAATAATGCATGCCACCAAATTTCAATGACAATTGGAGATTAATTTTGAGATAAAATTCACGATTTTATCCCTGATATGTATACCCAGTAGAATTCACATTTTATATAAAATCAAATCATCAGTTTTTGACAAATAAAATATGTAACGATTTTTTTCTTTCATTATTTATTGCATGATTTATTTGCCTTTTTAAAATAAAAACCAAAATATTACATTATTCTAGTATTTTTGTCAATTCTTATACAACTAAAAATCATTGGAAATAATTTGCTGATGTTTAGTTATTAAGCTTCACATGTTTGATAAGTTGTTGAAAAAAATAAAAAACATAACACATTCTGAAGACATGACAACCATGAGGACTTTTCCTCTTTTAGATGAGTATTTAAAACATATCACAAGCACCCTTAAACACACACTTATCTTTATTTAAGTGTTTTCTGTCTCCGCTTAACGTTACTAATTATGAGTAAAAAGGAAAGATGTCAAGACATCTTACATCAACTTAAAAATACTATTTTATGATTCACATACCTAACTTCTGAAAAATAAGTAATAAAAGTAGATTCTACAAGTGTTCCAGCAATTTTTTTTTTGTTTCTCTCTACAACCTAATTTCGCCTGCTTTCAGATGATGGTATAGCTTTATTGATCAGAGTTTAATATACGAATAAAAAGGGGTTGATTTTTATTTTTGGGGAAAGCGGGATAACTCTATTAATATTTTTCAACTCCTTTCACCGGAAGTAGAGAGTCCTCAAGTTTAATAATTCTTTCATTGCCACATACGTTTCATATTTTTCTTTCTTCTTCAGGTGATGTTCTATTATTTACAGCTTATTACATCTTTTATTTGTTTGCTTTGCACCTGTTTTGTATTTTTTATAGACTTTGATATTGAATATGTTCGTTATCTCCACATCCACCTGATCCCCCCTCTGATGTTTCGGAGGTCCGTGTTTGCTCTGCTCTTGTTTTGTATATTTGTTTAATGGACGTTGAGATTGAATACTGTTCGTTATTTCCATATCCTTACACTTTTATCTAAGGGACGAGATTGATGTCTATGCTAGGCACATGTTGTGATTCAGTACGAGAATTGTAAATATATGAATTAGTGTTAAAGACTTTAAAGTAAGTAGGTAAACAATAGCTTACATGTGGGTGCGCATCTTTTGTCATGCTTTATAGATGCATGTGTGTTTACATGTTTCTTTAGTTATAATGGGGCAGAGAATAAAGTTTTGATAGATTGTATTAAGTGATTTTGAAAAAAAAAACATGTTGATATTTGTATATAACTGAGTAAGTTTGACCTAATTTGTGCATCCCAGCATGCCTTAAGCGTAATGGATACACTCATTTTATTTTACATGTGAGTTCGAGTAAAAATAGGTTGTTTTACTATGTAATTCAATCTTTTTCAGTAAGATTAAACATTTTTGTGAGAAAGAATAACTACAACATTGATAATGTTTGTTTATGCTCATTTATTAAAATTTTGTTCTAAGGAAAAATATATCTTAATTATAAATTTTGATTGCTTTGCGTCGCAAAAAGTCAATATGTCTTTTCTGATTAAAGTCTTTCCTAAAGAACTGAATGGATTACAGACATGTGGCAATGGGAGATTTTTAAACGTCTTCAGACATATAATCATTTCAACTTAACGATAAGCAAGACGTACAAAGGCCATGAATAAAACCTTATAAATCTCAAAATTGATATCAGGAACAGAAGAACACAAAATTGCGTTATTTCCCTAATACATGAGATTGGTTTCAATTTTAATACGTTAGCCTAACAAAGTGCATCTATTTATAATAATTTATAATAATTCATGCAAAAAATGATTATATATTGTTGACTAACACATTTCTACTCTCTTTAGAGTATTAAAGTCGAATATTTAGACTTGAATCCATTTAAATACAACAAAATCTAGGATAGGCAAATTTTCAGTATTTTACATTTCGGGGAATATACTCCGCTAGGCAATAGCGGAAAAGTAAACATGTTGACATATCATTTTTCTTGTAACCGTCCATTGCTGTGATGTATGTTTATCTTTTAAAAGCAGACTTTTAAAGATCGAGCCCATTTAGTGCCGAGTATAGAATTACCTTAAACACACAAAATTATTTCCTTAATACACGAGCTTGTTTTACTTGTCAATTGGCTAGAACTAATATACTTTAGATATTACATGACTAGAATTCAGTAAAATAGAGCCATATAAGCCATTCCATTAAATACAGATATCAAATTGTAAATTTTTATGCTCTTGAAAGAAATATTTTTGGGAGAAGTGGGGCATTAAATATTTAGATGATGATTTATAATTATAATTAAACATATTTTTCAAAGATATTGTCTCATGACTGCAACGATATATGCTCCCTTTCTTTACTGACAAACTCAGGTTCAATTATGACTTTATAATTTTCGAAAAAAAGTAAAACGCGATTTCTTTTTTATCTTTATACCTCCAGGATTGAAACTGTACCTCTTTTTTCATTTTTTTTTTCGTTCACGAGCTTGATTTACTTATCAATTGACTAGAAGTAATAGACTTTAGATAAGACATGACTAGAATTCAGTACAATAGGACCATCTCATTGAATGCAGGTAACAGTGTGTAAATATTTACGCTCTTTAAAAAAATCCTTGGGGGAAGGGGGAATTAAATATTTATAAGATTATTTTAATTAAGCATTTACGCTCTTTAGATTAAAATTCTCGGGAGGAGGGGGCATTAAATATTTATAAGATGATTAAGAATTAAGCATAATTTTGAAAGATATAAAAAATAAATGCGAATATTTTTATTTTTATACCTCCAGCATTGAAACTGCACCTTCTTTTTCTTTCTCAATCCTTTTATCAATTTTGTCTGCAAAAAAATTATAATTTAAAAGCCTTGTAACATGTTTCTAATTCTAGCTACAGAAACTGTATTGTTAAGTTTTATATTTTTGTTATTGATGAAAACGCAACCGATCTCGTAAAGCAAGAATTTAGCAGTTGACGACGTTCTTTGCCAACTTTGGTGATATATTTTTCTTCATTCCAGCATTGAACTATCAAGTACCTATCATTCCCAAATGTAAGATATATTCTTTTTTACAACCTGTGTATTGTATCCGCCTCCATTCCCTTTATAGACTTCTTTGTGATCCCCCCGAAAGTGTTTTCTATCAATAAAAAACGATTTAATTAAGTGTAATGGACGATTAAGGGTCAGGGGTGGGATAAAATATACAGGTTGTTAAAGAGTATATCTCAAATTAAGAAAGGACGGGAAGGTGGAAAAAATTATCCCTATCCGTGTGTGCCGTAAAAACCACTTAATTTGAATTATCAACACACATATAAGGAGATGACAGACTGATGAACAACATTTACATCACGGGATCTGTAGCATTTTTGTCTAAAAGACTCAAATAGATGTCAATGTCCGGAGATGACAGACTGATGGATACTACTTCTACCCAGTTATGTGACCTTTTACGGGGATCAGTTAAAATTCAAGGAATGTATTTAAAAAACATTGTCTTTGTTGCTAACATACTTAATATCATTAGAATATTAATTATATAACGATAAATAATAAAATAAAAACAAAACTTTTATTATGTAACAATACTTAATGCGATTTTCTCGTTTTTAGTAATTAATATGACATGTACAACACTATTTTAAACTTAATACAAATTAGGACTTTTTAGTTAATTCATTACACACAATAACATTAAATCTATATATTTGTTACATTGTTTATATTCTAGAATCCACCATTACGTTAAAAAATAAAGTTTTCGTCATATTTGATAAAAGTATATAACTTTTAATATTATGTTTGAACAAGTATGGATATAAAGATATAAAAAATCAGGTAGGTTTGATCATCATGAGAGTCTCGTTTATCTCTTCACCACCAGTCACTGTAGGATACCACGGTTTTTGCCAGGACTCCGGGGACCATTGACCGTTAAGGAAGGCGTAGGCACAGGAGTTAAGCAACCAACCTCCTATAGTTCCACTGTCAGCAACATCTTTTATTTTAAAGGTATAAAACTTTGCACAACATTTGTGGTGACAGTCGTAATGGAAATTACCGTTATTAATTGACAATACGTCGCTCATATATCTTAATATTGAGTTGAAGGACACAGCATTTTTTTTAATTATCAGACTTCATATGAGTACAAGAAATAAGCCTGCTTTTAACGGAAGACAATTGGTATCAATTGGAATTCAAATAGATTGCTGTAAGATGGAATTTGAGATTGAATACTGTTCGTTATCTCCATATCCATCATAGATATTCTCAATCAGACACTCAATCAATTTAAGAGTACTTTTGTTTACAATTAGAATGTGTTTTAAAAAAGTAGATTTGGAAATGTCCAATGGCAATTTAAGTAATTTTCCATTTTTATTAAAAATTTCCACTTTCACTCCACGGCATCTGATTCATTTATATAATCTGTACTACATATATGCATATTTTCCTTGATATTATAGGAAATAATACACAAAGACGCAATATCATTTTCCTACATTTTTTTTTTATCACAGACAGATCATATTCTATTGTATGCGGAAAAGATATTAGATGTCAGGCGCGGAACCAGGTAATTTTTTTACAGGCAGGAGGGGGTCCAACCCAGTGAAAAAAAATCCACCCCAGAAATTTGTTGACAAGCTATAAAAAATGAACTCGTTCAAACGTGAAAATTCAATTTTGTGTGTAAGGTTGTGTGTGTAGTGGGGGGGTGGGGGAGGGGGGGGGGGGGGGGGGGGGGGGGGGGGGGGTTAGCCCCATTGACTTCCAAATCTTTATATCTATGATTTTTGGGAGTTGAACTCTCCCCGATCTGCGCATGAATATGTAAAAGAATAAATTCCCTTCTTCTGTTTTTTAAATTATTATGATTCTTTTAAAGTAAGGATATGGAAATAACGAACAGTATTCAATCTCAACGTCCATTTAACAAATATACAAAACAAGAGCAGAGCAAACACGGACCTCCGAAACATCAGAGGTGGGATCAGGTGCCATGGAGGAGTGAGCATCCCCTGCTGACCGGTCACACCCGCCGTGTGCTCATTGTCATAATCAGGAAATAACGGAAAAAAATCCGTAGTCAATTCAGTGTATAAATAATGGACTAACAATTGGTATGAAAAACGTCCTTCGGCATTTCATTCAATGATAAATTGTATTTGCTGACAAGGACATTGTATCGACCATAGAATTTACGAAATGATGACTTTAAACGAGATTGTTGATATTCTTGTTTCATCAACTTGCTTGTCAATGATTTACCTCGTTTAAGAAATTGTTCATACGTAGAGCATGCCCTTGCGTATTAAATCAACTGATATATAAATACTCCGTATGCAGGTGATAAAGGTATATTGCTGCATAAGTAAGGGAAGTTGACGATAGAAAAGTTAAAGTCATCACGTTTATCATATAGCTCGGTTGTTAGATTACCATTTGTGTCTTTTTCAAGTAAAATATCCAAATATGAAGCAGATGTGTTGGACTCTGTGGTATCTTTTATCTCAAGCTCGCCAGGATATATCGTGTCGACGTAGGAATGGAAATTATCATTATTAATTGACAATACGTCGTCGATATATCTAAATGTCGAGTTGAAGGCCACGGCAAGTGTTTTTTTCTTTTCA
>PRKT01000559.1:265587-313571 GCA_003671525.1 Saccostrea glomerata | reverse complement strand
AATGAGCCTTACAAACAAAGACAATGTTGTTACCTGCTTTGTCGGCAGGAACCAGTACGTACTGATCGTGTAATCTATCTAATTCTTTTTTCACTTCTGGTTTATTGAACACAGAAGGATATATGGTTTTCATTTTGCCCCTCAATCTTTTAATACGTGACTTTAACATGGATCTGATACATTTAATCCATTCTGACAAAGTGTCAATGTCTTCTTTTGATTTGAAGTGATTTGAAACAAGGTGAGGTAATAACTGATACATTGATCTGGCAGCCATGATGCTTCTTTACATGATGTAAAATCGAGTAATTGTTTTAAGTTGAAGGTATATTTATTAAATCTGGAATTTTCCATGGAATCCGAGGACTGGAAATGTGGGGATTGCATGGGTATTATGATTAATCTGGTTGTCAAGGGGGTGTGTCCCCATACCAAACCAGATTATACAAAATGTTATACGTTCCTTTTTGGAAATCAACCAATAACCAATGAGAGGTGTGAATACAAGCAAAATTAAATTATTTCTTAATGTTAGATATTTTATGTCTTCATCTTGTATATTTTATCCGCCACCCAAACCCTTTAAAGGCTTCTTTTGAGACCCCCCCCCCAAAAAAACAAATAAAATAAAATAAAAATTATAAAAGGTAATATGGGTAAAATAATATGCAATTTAGTATAAGAGTATTCCTCAAAAAAGAAAAGGAAAGTTTGTCGATTAATTGATGCAGGAAAGAAGGTGAATAGGGCAGGCAGAATGCCTATAGTGCGACATATAAGATGTGAAAATTTTAATCTCAATTGAATCCAAATTTTACTTGATATTTCATCTAAGTATTTGCTTATGAAAATGCTTATACACACTTAAAAGAACAAAAACGATCATTTTCTTGTACTTCAACAAATTTTTTCAATATGAGTGGGTCTTCCCTCCATTTTTTTTTTTGAAGGATGATCCTAAAAGTGTGCTATAAAATACACCTTTTGTGGTATTCAAAAACATGGAGTGAAGACCCACTATACCTTAAAAGTACAATTTTATTACACAACATTAGCATCTTTCCGAGAAATACTTCAAGTCCATTAAGTTGCGGGTCATATCACGAACATGATTTAAATGCCTAAAATCACCATGAGCGTTGTAGCATAATGGTTAATGCTTTAGTCTCAAAGCAGTATGCTATTGATACGTCGGATTTTTTTTGCTAAGGCCATCCTTAAAAAAATGTTTGTTTGGAATTGCCGCCTGAAGGGTTTCAGACACAGGAGGAAGGGAAGGAAATTATTTTTTTTATTGAATATAAATTTAAAATTTTTTTATAAAAATCTCAATAAACAGTAAATACGTATACATTTTATTACTTTAAAAAAAAGTATTTACCATCAACAATAAAACCTTATTTTACATAGGTCTGACATGTGATAAATGTAATGGGCAAAAAATTGATTAAATAAAAAAAATCTTCCTACTTTTGGTCAATAGAATTTTTTCAGCAGGGGGCATTTCAATGAGGCGGGAGGCAATTCCACAAAAACTATAATTTTATTTTGGCCTTAGGGTTCGAATCCCACGAATACCATCTAATAATTTTATGAAAGATTTTTTAACGATATTTTTTTCTCTCTCAGAAAAGTTTTTTTTCTCATAATTTCAAAACTTTCAATTATTAAAAGTTAATTTAAATAATCAATTCACATATTTAATATGATTTCTTAATATCTGACGCTATAGGCATTCTGCCCGTCTTGTTTACCCATCTTCTTAGAGAAATATATCCTTAAACGTGTGCAGAAAAATGCACAACATTTGCATTACGGGATATGTAGTATTTTTGTCTAAAGGACTAAATATATATCAATATAAACCCTATTTTTTTTATTTGAAGCTAGTTTATGAAACTTAAAGAGCGCAAATTTTGATTTCGTCTTATGAAGTTGATCTTCCACTACATTCAATGTTAGCGATATCAAAATAAATCATTTAATCCTCTGTTCTTCTCTTCATTGATTTGGCTTGTAAATGCAGCATTTTCCACACACAAATAAGATACATGGTCAAGGGAGAAGAAATATTTGTATATGAAAAAAAATCTACGTAATCAAACCACGCAGATGTATGGATATGATTGGTTAACGGAGTTATACATTATGATAGGCTAATATATGATTGGTTAATGGAGTTATACATTACGATAGGCTGATAAAATTCTATACTACTTCTCTCCAGTTCTCTAAACTTTCCCGGGGATCGATTAAAATACTAGCGTGTATAAAAACACATTTTCTTTGTTATCTATATATTTTATAATACCATATGATTAAGAACAAAAAGACAATGGATAATATGAAAACAAAAATTTTATTATTTGATAATGATTGAATGCGATTTTCGTATTTCTAGAAAGTAAGGTTACATGTATAACACTATTTTTAGAACATTATAAATATTAGGACTTTTTATTAAATTCATTACACAATATATTATATCTATAAAAGTTTTACTTTGAAAAATATCATCATGCCATCATTATCTCAAGAATAAAGTCATCATCATTTATAATAAAAGTTTTTAACTTTAACTAAGATATGTGAACAATTAAAAAACAACTATGGATAAAAGATATTAAAAGTCAGTTAGGTTTGATCATCATGAGGGTCTCTTTTATCTGTTTACTAGAAGTCACTGTGGGATACCATGGTAAGAGCCAGTCCCCCGGGGACCATTGACCGTTAAGGAAGGCGAAGTGACAGAAGTTGAACCACCAGCCTCCTCTACGGTTACTGTAAGCAGCACAGTTATCTCCAGATCCGTCGTTATCTCTGTCCGGGGTGGAGAAGGACATCCCAGACAGATCGTAGTAATCAGGAGACCAAGTGTGTAACATAGAGTCGCCTGTAAAATTATCAAAGAATAATATAACATGAACACCTATTTCAGATTAGATTATTATTATTTATCATATACTTAGTAGTAAATACACCGATTCTGCACGGTGTGATACGGATGACGTCACAATACCCCATATCACGGACTTAATATAACATGAACACCTATTTCAGATTAGATTATTATTATTTATCATATACTTAGTAGTAAATACACCGATTCTGCACGGTGTGATACGGATGACGTCACAATACCCCATATCACGGACCGGTCCGAAAAGCCATATCACGTATCGGACCGGCGGGCCGAAAATCCATATCAAACCGGAAGTAACGTTTGTTTTAAGTTTAAAAGTTAATTTACTTGATTTTATCTAAATATTCATATAAAATAATTCTTTAATGACATTTGTGGTCTTAATTTTTTCCCAGTCACCTAAACATGGCTCTATTAAATTTTAAAGAAAAATGTCACTAACAAGCACAGACATTCTTCAACGACCATATGTGAACTCGCATATTAAGTATTTTAAATATATGATAAATAGAATACTACATACTAAAATCCATATCATATGTCACATCAGCACTCGGGCCCCATATCAGCCCTCGGGCCTTCGGCCCTCGGGCTGATATGGGGCCACTCGTGCTGATATGACATTTGATATGGATTTTAGTATGTAATATTCTCTATTTACTAAACATTTAAAGCTAAAAGCATCTATAGTATTTAACAAATAAATATTTTTTTCGGAATTACTTTAAATTGCATTGCTTTCAATTACAATAGATGGACACTTTTTTCATTTAATATTTAACGTTGTTTTTCTGTTGTCATTTTGATTTCTTTTTTGACTGTATACGATCATGATGATGAGTCTCAACAGATATAAAACATTGATTGATTGATTGATTGATTGATTGATTGAATGTATGTAGTTAAGCGTCCTTCTCGAGTATTTTTCACTCATAAGGTGACGCCATCACTTGCCAGTTTAGAATAAAAAAATGTTTTATAATACATGGTATACACGGCAATTGAGCAGTTCGCTTTGTTTTTGTGCCAGCATCTACTACGACACTGGACCTTGATATATGCGGTCTCATCCGAAGGACCAGTCTTCACGCCCTACAGTTGGATTGGAACCCACGACGTAAAGATTCCTTACTTTACGGCTCTATCCACCGCGCAACGCTGGTGACGTCAATAAATTTAATTATTATTTCATTCACCTGAAGTCTTTTTTAAACTTTGAAATGTGGAAGCCTGTATACGTACATATCAATTGATTTAACATTGGAAAATAAAGGTTTGATTTTTTTTCTTTTATTTGGGGGGGGTGCACTTCTTTAATATAACAGTACAGGAAACAATAGATTTTTGTCCATCTTATCAGCACATTAATAACTAGAATTCTTCAAATATGTGCGATTACACGTAGATGCAATTTGTGAAATCAATTTCTTTCTTTATTGTTGTATTGCTTTTGTTAAGTCTATTTTGCATATCTTCAACACAAAAGCGGGATAATTACAAAAAGTCATTGTTATCGACTGTAATTAATTACATTTCCAATGCAAGTTTTTTTTAATTCAATAATCGTTTAATACCTTAATTGATTTCTCTGTATGAGCTATGTATCTGACAACATTACGTACAAGTATGCATGTGGTGGTTATGACGGGGAGATGTTCAATCTTTTAGCAATTTATTACTGACTTGCTCTTATAGTATTGATTCTTGATTTCAAATATACAATGGAAAATTTACTTTCAAAATATTGATATCCACGCATCCCCTCTATTAATTACGTAATTCTAGGGTTGATTTTCACAGAAAGAATTGGTTTTTGTCTATCTGTTACAAGAAATTAAACTCTTTCTGCCTTGCTCTGCTTAATATATGTCGTCATTCGTACATTCTTTTTTCCGTTTACCTACCCAGGGTCCCGGTAGCTGGTCCTCCAAGAAAAAGTCGGTATTTATTGGTTTCGTCCGCAACAGAGAACTGGTTATATAACTCATACAGCTTTGTCCCATTGGTCAGTGTTATGGTGACGTAGAGGGAGGAATTACTTCTTTTAGTAAGTTGATGTATGACGTCATTCCCTTAAATATTATATCGTCGTATAATATATAAAGAATTAATAAAGCAAAACATATTTATTTCAAATTGTCAAATAATTCAACATATGATTATGAAGGTATGCAGAGATTTCTAATTGTGTAGTGCATGCATCAATGAACATACATGTTTTGAAATCAAAGTAAGGAAATCGTTATATATTGTATTTTACATAAATTGTTATAAACCTCATTTTAAATGCTAAAAAATTAAATGCTAATTTAAACTGTTAATAATCAGAAAAATTATCATCCCATAAAACAACATAAAATATTACACAGTCATAGAATTGGTACAATGTAAATAGCAAATAAATGGTTCCCCGAGGGAGGGGAATATTTCTACATCTGAAACCCTAACCCTCTGGAGATCCATAAATTTGCTATGTCCTCTGTAGTCGTTCCATAACTGTTTATAGTTTACCTATCCAGTAGGATCCGTTAGGATTCCCGAATCCCGTCTTGTAGTCCGTCCAGTTTCTGTCGAATGACACTGCACCACTGACACGTTTCTGTATAGCCTAAGAAATTATGAATTATGTCGGGTTGATTAAAAAAAAGTAGTGAAGAGTGGTTTTAATGCTATGTTTTACTGTGGACAATGTTTCAAATAGGGTATTCATTAAAACAATCACTCAAAACCTATTTATTATTTTTTTAATATAATCAATTTTTACGTAATGATTTTTTAAACAAAAATCTTATTTAAAAAATAATGTTATTTTAAATCTATTTTTATTATTATAATTATTATCTTCATGGAAATTAGATTAGAAAAAAATTATTCAATGGTCATTCATCGCCATTTTTTGTCGATTTCAGGAAAGAGATTTAATATCAGTTTAAGAATAAACGATTTATAATTCCTTAAAGAAATACCAGCTTAAATTGATCGTTGGGCATAAAACAGAAAGAGAAAAGGGGAGATGGGGAGAGCAAAATTAAAAAAAGGGGGAGAGAGAGGCGGAGAGAGGGGAATGAGAGAAAGATAAAGAAAAAAGAGAAGAGAGGCAGAGAAACTGATAAAGAGAGAGTAAAACAGAGAAAGAGAGAGAGAGAGAGAGAGAGAGAGAGAGAGAGAGAGAGAGAGAGAGAGAGAGAGAGAGAGAGAAAGAGAAGGATAAAGATATCTTACTGTCCACCCTCCACCTTCTTTCATCATGTCACAGAAGACGCCGACCCTGCTGTTATTACCAAATGGATAAATATCATAGACACCAGAATCTGTACTACCATCATTATAGAGGTCCTTGCAATCTTTATATAGGTTTAACTCTGAAAGAAAGAAAAAATAAATATCGCCACCTTGCTCTCTATGTCTCTATATCACAGTACACGTGCACCTGACTCTTATTACCCAGGGGATCTTTGAGATAAACGCTATAGTCATTGTGAACGTATAAATAGTATTCACGACAATCCTGCAGAGAGAGAGAGAGAGAGAGAGAGAGAGATTTACCTTTCCTGACAATTCTAGCATTTTCATGGGTCTTGGTTACATCTTCTTCAAGTTTCTTCACCATCATGCTGAGGGAATCCACAATTTCTTGGATCCTCCCCTGCTGGATCACAAGATCTCTAATCTGCATCATTGTCTCTCCATTACTGGCACAACGATCTTTCGAGTAAATGTACTGGGAACTTGTACATACGATGCCGGACATAAGGAGCGCTGCCCACACTATTGCCATGGTTTAACTTCCTTGATCTTTTCTTAACGAAAGCGTTTCTGGAATTAAGTGTTTCTTGAAAATATCCACAGCTTTATATATAGCCCTAAACACGGAAGATTAAAATTAAACCAATAATATAAGTCATTGCCTTTAACCCCTTTAACGTCACTTAAATGTTGAGCTTAAATTTTTATATTCATGGAATAATTGTTAAAGTCAGATAAGCTTATTAAGCATGTATCACAGTCATAATATCAGAGAGGATGCTAGCCTTTACTCGACCTATTGTTCTTTTTAAAAAATAATTATTAGCTTTTCACATGTTCACACAATTCAAAATAACAAACAAATAGTGCACAATGGATTTCTTTGTACCTTTTGTTCTTGTTACAAAACTGCACAATTTTAAATGATCGCTTAAAAAGAAAACCTCGTGAAAAAAACTTTAAGGAAAAAAAATCCAGTTAATCATAATACCAGGGTTATTCATAAATATGGTTTTTTTTATCCGGTTTTTGTTTATGTTTATTTAGTTAGAGTCTTTTGCCTCTTTCAAAAAAGTAAAAATATTTGATACCTTTAAGGGATATGGAAATAACGAACAGTATTTAATCAGGAAGTCCATAAAACCATACAAAATAAGAGCAGAACAAACACGGACCTCTGAAACACCAGAGGTGGGATCAGGTGCCATGGAATGGAACTGGAACACATTTTCAGGGTATGCAAATGTCTGATTTTAGTCCAGCCTCAAAGAGTTTTTTTCAAATTTGCCTCTGATAAGTAAGGAATTATTAGCCCTCCCCCTTCCCCCTTGATTAAAAAATAGATTTGAATTTTTAGAAGTCTCTATTTTTGAAAGCTTCATATTTATAGTCCAGATGTATAACCTTTTCTGTTTTATGTATTTGACTATTTCATAGAAATGTTGAAATGTAAAACACTGTAAAAAATGTGATAGATTCATATATAAGATCTAAAGCAATTTTTCATTTAGAAAAAGAAAATAAAACAAAACTCATAAGCGATGTCTGCATTTCTTGACAGCTTTCCATCCTGACATTAGATATAAAAAAATCAACAAAAAGTCGATCGAAATTTGTATCAAGAAAAAAATCCCTGATAGAAGGATTAAAATTTAAGGTGTTTGTTTTTATATTTAACTTAATTTAAAATCATTAATAAAGTTACACATATTGCTGCATTAAAAAAATGTATAAAGATACCAAATTGTTTGTGATTTATCAATTGCAGTCCATTTTTCATTTAAATGTCAACCATTGCAAACATTGATTTTGAATTACTGTTATGATAAGCTTTTGATATACATGTACGTACCACCGTCACGTGCATTATTGGCAAGTAATCGTCAGCAGCCTGAAGTGGTGTTGTAATATAGAAGAAGATTACCAATTGATTTTGAGAGAAAGAATGGGGGAGGAGGTTGTTATCAGAAATAAAATACATATTGCATATAAAATATATAAAATATATATTATGTGCCATTTGTCAAAGATAGAATATTCCTCCCTCAAAAATAAATTACAAAAAAAAAAATAAAAATACTGGAAAAATGTCATTGAAGAAAAAAAAAATAAATTAAAGACTTTTTTCATGAACGCTTGATTATTTCAAGAAAGGATGGGTTAAAATAAAGGGGGGTTGGATGTTTCGTGGGTTGTATGCATTACAACAAAAACTGTAGAAGTGAGCCCTATTTCAATTGAAATTCCTATACACGTACAAAAATACTTCTAATGACAGTATGAACAGGGTAAAAGTGATACAGCCCTAGTATAGTGTTATCATCATGGTTAGAGTAACATGATACAAGTGATACAGCCCTAGTATAGTGTTATCATCATGGTTAGAGTAACATGATACAAGTGATACAGCCCTAGCATAGTGTTATCATCATGATTAGAGTAACATGATACAAGTGATACAGCCCTAGTATAGTGTTATCATCATGGTTAGAGTAACATGATACAAGTGATACAGCCCTAGTATAGTGTTATCATCATGGTTAGAGTAACATGATACAAGTGATACAGCCCTAGTATAGTGGTATCACCATGGTTAGAGTAGCATGATACAAGTGATACAGCCCTAGTATAGTGATATCATCATGGTTAGAGTAACATGATAAAAGTGATACAGCCCTAGTATAGTGGTATCATCATGGTAAGAGTAACATGATAAAAGTGATACAGTCCTAGTATACGAGGGTTGTCCCTGAAAAACGCGAATATTTTTAATATCTTTTGTTTTACTAGGACTATGAAATTAAAAATTGGCATACAGCATTATCAACATTTTTGGAATAATGTCTAAAAATTTCAAAGAAATATCTCTGTAAATAAAATTTTCATTTCATGTAAAGGAATCTATCAAATTAGCTGTCGGCGCAACACTGACGACGTCAAAACGTATGTCGTAATGTTTAGGAATTTGTTACGAAAAGTTCGTCTCTATTAATAGTAATTTTTGCACACATTCGGCAATGTGTTTAATTACTTTTTAGTTACCAAGTTATGCATCTCAAATACTAATGTTAATAAAAGATTTGGGGGGTGTAATTCTTTCAATAGACAATTTCACAATCCCGATCATAAAGCTACCTGATCGAATTATTTGACAGCGGTCTTCACGTAGGCCTATGACGTCCCACTCCTGTCTTTTAAGTTAGTTTTTATTTATGTGCAAAGGTCTATTCTCTTCTATCAAAAAATTAGTCAAGTCAACCAAGAACCTCTTCTACTAGATTTAAACCTCTTCCCCATATTATGTTCGGGTTATTTCATCGTAAACATCTTTATTTCTATATGCAGGAGTCATATTCCGCTCAACATAGTGTTGCTTGATAATTTGGTGCTCCGCATCACAGCTTAACGTCACCATTTTTGACAATGTCTAATTTAACGCGCTTTGCTATATATCGTCATATTTCTGTCATTAATGATGTCAAATGAATGAAATTTTAACAACAAGTACACCAAATCAAAGAGAATTTATGATAACAAAGCTTTTGATATTATATTGCCATATAGCCTGATGACAACGAAAACTTCAATCACAATGCTATTTGTAAATGTCAAAAAATTGTCGTGCGCCGACTACCGATATTTAACATCATTTAAATGCTGTTTATATATGCATATGGCATCACATGCCTATAATATTTTGTCAGAATATCTAAAAGATGATTTCCCAACACCATGCCAAAAATTATTAGTTTTGGTTGAATAGTATTTAATATATTCAAAACGTTCGCGTTTTTCTGGGACAACCCTCGTCGTGGTATCATCATGGTAAGACTACCATGATACAAGTGATACAGAAAATCGTTTTAGTGGACATGGGTATCGTGTTTGGGCATTGACATGAAAATTTGGAGATAACGAACAGTATTCAAGATCAAAAATTCATTAAACAATACAGCATAGGAGAAGAACAAACAAGGACCTCCTTATATTTGAGGGTAGAGTGGTTGTCAGATTCTCCGTGGGCAAAATATATGTGTTTTATTTCTGCGCGTTATTTTCGTTTTATTAATTGTTGAGCAAATGTGAAGTACTATATTCATAAAACAGAAAGAAAAAATTCAAGACTCTTATCTTAGTATATGTAGGGTTTTTCCTCTGAATACAATGAGGACATTTTATGGTTTGTATAAAAACAGGAATCAGATCGGCCCCTTGTCACGCGTACATATCTATGGTTCTTTGTTTCTTTAACTTTTCCAAGGATATTGATTTCATTTCAGATAAAAACATGAGAAAATAGAACACTTAAAAGAATGAATAAAGTCATTTATTTTATAAATGCTAGAAAACAGGAGTCTTTCATAAACATGTAGCTGAGGTAGTAAAACGTATTGACATGTAAAATAGCAAGAAAAAAATCAGGACTATACTGCTTGTATTTTTTTTAAATTGAATATGAATTAAAATGTGTCTGAAGTTCGGCTTTTAAAGTTTTCTTGGAAATATGCAGTATTGTTTGGAAGTGTATTATTATCGGGGGTTGGGAAATGTTTCCTTCTGGGTACAATGAAGACATTTTGTGGTTTGTATAAAAACAGGAATCTAGATAAGCCTGGTGTCACGAGTACATATCTATGGTTCTTTGTCTGTATAACTTTTCAATAGAGATGAATTTCGATATCGGATATGAACAGGCAAATATAGAATACTTACATAAGAATGAATGAATAATGCCATTTATTTTGTAAATGATGAAAGAGTAAATAAACAGGGGGTCTTTCATTAAAACATTACTGAGAAAATACATGTGGTACTGAGTGCAATCATAACCCCCTATTATTTGCAATATGACGTAACATGCTTTCAAAAAACACAAGACAGGATGCAGATGGAATAGACAGATTATGCATCACAGATATCAAAGATACATGACACTTCCGCTTCTGTAAACACTTATTTAATTTTTATTTATTTTATGTAATGCGTTTGAAAGACAATATTCTTTCATCACAACACCTTCTCAAAATTGGGAAATAATAGGCATTTCTGTGCTTCAATTATTACGATGATTTGATTGTCAATATATTTTGCTACATCTCCTCTACCGCCCGGAAAATTTTCAACACTATATAACAACAAAAGCACACCATTCCCTAAATTGTGGGAAAAAACGAAATAATTTTGAAATGTTATTATTTTTGGCATAAAAATTTCTGTCCATGGTGTACACTTACATAGTATCCCTTGAATTTTTTTTAAATATTATGAATATATTAAATTATGAATATAAATATATGAGATATATGGAAAAAACAGCAAAAGTCACGATTTAAACAATATTGTAACCTGTGATTTAAACACGAATGAATGAGGTGTTCTAGTCCCCAAATTGCTCCTTTAATGATTTTTGTTTTAAAAAATAGTCTGTCATCACGCTTAGGTTTGTAAAAAAACTCTTTTTTAGTCACTTTCTCTAGCACCATGTATGAGCCCCGCCCTAGCACTAGAACCCCACCCTGGGGCCATGAATTTCACAATTTTGGTAGAGGACTCAATGCTCAATACATTCATGCCAACAGTTTGCCTGCTTGATGTCCAGGAGTAAAGAAGAAGATTTTTATTCATTATTTTTAGTGGTTTTGGCCCAACCCCTTAGGCCCCAGGGGGGCGGGGACCATGACAATTGTTGTTCCCCTCCACCCATAGATGCTGTATACAAAATTTGGTTGAAATTGGTTCAGTGGTTTCAGAGAAGAACCTGAACATGTTCAAATGTTAACACACGACGCACGACGCACGACGGACGACGACGGACGAAAACGGATAGCAATAGGTCACCTGAGTTACTCAGGTGACCTAAAAATGCCATTAATTTTTAACAAATTCATGATTATCTCCATTTGGAAAAGGGCGTAGCCCTTCATTTGAATAAACTTGAATCCCCTTTACCCAAGGATACTCTGTGTCAAGTTTGGTTGAAATTGGCCCAGTGGTTCTTCAGAAGAAGATGAAAATGTGAAAAGTTAACGACAACAACGACAACGACGACGACGACAGACAACGGATAAATTTTGATCAGAAAAGCTCACTTGAGCCTTCGGCTCAGGTGAGCTTATAACAGAAATTGCCCTACATTGTTAGTACTAGCTTTGACATAGTTTTTTTCTAATGATAATTCAGCTTTCTGTTCTGTCTTGAATATCTTATTCTTGACATAAAATCGAGACACAAACCACATCAAATATTTTAAATCAAAAGACTGTACATACATGTATTCCAATAAATGAACCCATCATGTTGTCCAGTGAATCAAATTCAAAATTACAGTTGTGATGCAGTTCACTATTGTGTGTCAGATTTATATGATAACAGCCTATAAAAAGGTAAAGAGGACATACATTGAGAAAATTATAAGGGTCAGATTAATAATAACCAAGGCATTTATCAATATAATCTTAACATAATATGTTCACTACAAACCTAAAATCTTAACACTCTTTTCCTTTTAGCATTATAATCTAAACTTTTGATTTAAGAAAGAGAAATTTGCTTTTAGAAATCCATCAGATAAAAAAATCTAAAGTATAAATTAAACTTAGTTATAGAAGATAATCTTTCGCGGATCACTCAAAATACAAGAGTATGTGTCAAAAAGATTTTTTCAAAATAATAAATAAATAAAAATCGAATGAATTCCAACATCATGTTAAATATGAGCCGAAGAGAAAGATTTTTTTTTTGTCATAATTCAATTTCAACTGAACCTTCAAAAAATCTTTGAAGAAGAGTTACATATATCGTATGAGATGTAACAAATAGAAATCGATCTAAAAGAAATCTTCAATAAAATACATGTCTGTGAACAGACCATAAAACACGATCCCTAAAATATTCCAGATGTCAGGTGCCTAAAACAAATTAACATCTTCTGTCGATACCTGCTGTGACCCCTGTATTATGTTAGGTAGAAGGGACATTTCATTAGTAACATAAGTTATTCTTATCACATGTTTTTTTTTAATTGAGTGTTTAAGAAAGAAAGGATTGCATACCTCTAATTGAAAGCCATTGACGATGTTTAATTAAAACATGCCTGTCTTCATCAGAAAACGTCCATACCGTTTCATTAGTTTCCATGATCGAACTAAGATCCTCCTTGGTTGTCTTGCAGTCTGGGGCTTTGAAGCCATAGAATGAACACTTCTTATCTGTTTCCTCCCTCGAAACTGCGTAGTCAATGAAGACAAGAGAAGTGTTGGAAGTTTTTTCTGTTAAAAATTTTACAGTCAAGAATATAGAGATGACTTTAAGGAGGAAAAGTAGAGAACAATAAATATAATGAAACAAATGGTTGTAGCCATATTATCAATGAATCGAACCGCTTTTTACGGTATCTTGGAATTACGTGAGAGATTCTCTCACGTAATTTTAAGATACCGTAAGAAGCGGTTAAAGATATTAAAAATAATTATAGAAACAATACAAATCCATGAACAGGGCATTAAACAGTGCCTTGTTATGTCTCTTCTTTCGAGTTCACTGGGATACATCGGGTCAACATAATTCAGAATAGAACTACTGTGTATTCTTGAGGGGGATGTACGTGATAATTTATTGGTTTCTTTAAAACTCATGAAAAAAAGATAAAACATGTCCTAGACATATGTGTTTACGCGCGGCGGGTTTCTTCTCTGTGGCGATAGAAGTTATTTTCAAATGGGTTCTGCAAAGAGGATGCTTAGTTTTTAATTTGAAAATGTTAAACAATATGTGGTATGAAAAACAAATTTGTAATTACATGTATTACATTCGAAAATTGATACATAAGTTTATTTTGCTTAGCAGTTAGATAGAATAAAATAGTCGGTTATAGATTTCCTTCAGGCACCTCACATAAATAGCTAGATTGTTTGAGATTTCACATACATTGTATGGAGTAATGTTTGGACATGAAAACATCATGTCTTATTATGTTGACAAAGTTGTAAGCTCTCACTAACATACGAAGTATAAATACGGACCCATTATTTTTCCCTGAGTTGGGAGGACCACCACACGTCATTTTAAAGATGGTCTAAAATATTAAATTATGTTGATTTTTATTTGCTCTGCAAAATTGTAATTTTGACAACAGGGGCAAACAGAAAAAAAAGTTTTTTATTCATTAAATCTCCTTACCCACTCTGAATGATTTCTTTCCTTTTAAAATGGTGTGCTCTGATGTGATGAAAATTGTAAATGTTTATTTGACACATGTATACAAGTAGGTACTAAAACAAGGTCATTCATATTGATTTTATGTGTCTAATTTTCTGTGTGTGTATTAGTGATAATTAAGATTTTGATAGATAAAATAAGTTATCTGTGACAGACTTACATACTCTTAATTTAAAACTTTTTTTAACTGTCTTGGGCACACGAATAATGAATAAGAAAACGAATATTTCTCATCCTCATATATGAAACCAAGTGATACAAATTGTGGGCATAG
Source organism: Saccostrea glomerata (assembly GCA_003671525.1). Lineage (NCBI taxonomy): Eukaryota > Metazoa > Mollusca > Bivalvia > Ostreida > Ostreidae > Saccostrea > Saccostrea glomerata. The sequence goes on along the minus strand of PRKT01000559.1, from coordinate 298,911 downwards.
AAAACATAGACATCAGAAAAATAATATCCAGGATTAGATGCCATGATTATGTAAGCACCTCCTGTTCATAATTAAAAATATGAAATGTATTGTTTTGTACCATCTGAATTAGTTAGTAATTAACATAAGTCCAATTCTTACCTGTAAGGTTAAGGTTTTTCAGAACAACCTCAGACCCCTTGGATACAACGCACGTGTAAATTCCTTTATCTTTTTCTGTCACCTCTACAAATAAAAGTATATGTTACGTAATAAAAATCTCAACAACGCTATTTTTTTTCAGGGACGTCTGCTACTAAGCCATGAACAAGTACTCTCAAATTATTATTGGATGGAAGAATTCTTGGAAATCTTTTTGAGCATTTTTTTCTTTTTTTTTTCAATATCTACATTTCAATGTGGTTTAATTAAAAAATCTTACAAACGAACTTAAAAGTTGTCTTTTGAACTCGATTAAATATCTAAAATAAAGTGTTTCAGCGATATCTTAGAGAGCATTTAATCTTTCCATACATACTGATCACACCACTGATGGTTCTCGGGTCCGTGTTTGCTCTGCTCTTGTTTTGTATTGTTTTATGGACTTTGAGATTGAATACTGTTCGTTGTCTCCATATCCTTCTTACCATACTTATGTTTATAAGATTGATATAAAATTGAAGCTGTCTATCGTGCAATGATATCGCAGGCTTTTGATGCTATATTTTATAAAACAAATAAAAAATAGGAATCAAGTTGCGCGTAAGTATAAAGTATTTTTTTTTCAAATTTCTGGATATTTTTCTCTTCATATATCCAAAGTTAGCCTTTTTGGTTCTTTTTTATAGATTGATTTGTTTTATTTATACATGTACTTTGCTTTTATTCATTTTTGTCCTGAAATGTATTTGCAATTGGTTATTATCCCAAGTAGAATATGATTATGTTTAGTGACAAATGAGTATATTTTCAACATTTTATGAATTCGTTGGCATCCTCAGTTATTTAACTGCTGATTTTAGAACCCGAGGAACGGGCTATCTAAACCATGAATTAAGAAGAATATTTGCATATTTCACGAATTTTAACCATATTTTATCTGCAAACATTTTAAGACTTTAGAATAGTCAATGTTATTTCTAGAAATCATTTTTTGTATTCCGTTTGTCTTTTTTGTAGGATTAATTACATTGTAACTTAACATATTTGTCATATATTCAATGCTTAATGAATGTGATTAAAAAATAATATCGGCATTTAATTTTTTGAACTTACCATAAATATCAATGGTGAAGTTTATGGCTTCATGAAAAGTATTATCAATGACTGTTCCATTCCATTTCAGACGATTTATTTCGTATTTGGATTGAAATAACTTGGGAAATAAACCAAGAATTTCAACTCTGTTTTTGCGTTGAAATATCCAACTGACGGAAGTATTTGAGGAATCAAGGAAGTGTAGATCAGGTATTCCATACACAATACATCTGATGAAGAAGTTTTCTCCCTCTGTTACTTGTGTAACATTAGTAACCACTTCAACTGGAATTGAACAATTAAAAGTAAAACATTTGGAGGCTACACTTGTACATTTGACAACTTGACTTCTCAATTCAATTTTTTTTTCTTACATGCAAAATTGCAAAGAAACTATAATTGTACCTATAATGTAGGTATTGCTTATTACACCGGATCATGTTTAACTGTCTTTGAATACAAGGTTATCTCATGCAACTTTTAATATTTATTTTAATAAAATCAAACGCATTTAAACAAGTAAATGTTTTAAAACTTATCAAATTAAAACACGTATTATTCTTAATTTATGATAAACGTGACGAATTTTAATTTTCTATCGTCAATTTTCCTTACTTTTGTAGCAATATGACTTATCACCTGCAGACAGAGTTTACATATGTCAATTAATTCGACACTAAAGAGCATGCTCTACGTATAAACAATTTCAAAAACAAGGTTTATTATAGAAAAACAAGTCGATGAAGCAATAAATTTAGTTGTCATCATATCGTAAATTTTATGGTCGATACAATGATCTTGTCAGCTAAAACAATTTGTCATTGAGTCAAATGCTGATTGACTTTTTTCAGACTTAGTGTTAGTCCATTAATTATAAACTGATTTGACGACGGATTTTTCCGTTATTTCCCGATCATGACAAGGAGCAGAGGCGGATTTGACTGGTCGGCAGGGGATGCTCACTCCTTCATGGTACCTGATCCCACCTCTGATGTTTAAGAGGTCTGCGTTGGCCCTGCTCCTATTTATAATGCTTTATGGACTATTGAACTTGAAAACTGTTCGATATTTCCTTATGTATCATAAAAAAACGTAAACTATGATTACAGATTGCACAAGCAAGTATTTGACATTTATCTCTCCCTTATTTACGTAATATGTATTACAAATCTACAAAGCAGTTTTGCCCTGACAATGCGAAAAACTTGCCTTTAAAATGACCAGCTGTTAAAACGACAGGCAGCAAAGAAGACAATACACACAGACACAATTTCATTTTCCTATTATTAGTTTGTTCAATCACTGACGGCCTACATTCTCTTTTACGTGGAAATACATTACATGTTTAAAAACTATCCTTCACATTTTGTTTCGGAAATCTACTTCACCCATAGTAATCATTCATTCATCTACTTAACAATAAACTTCCTGTTCTCTACATCTTTTTCATAAATATGTGTGTATGCATAAATATCTCTTCTTCCTTGTTGTCTATTTTAATTTATTTTTTTTATGTTAGAAGTTTTTGATATTTTGTGCCTAATAAGTCTATAGTTTATGTAAGGGGCATCTACATATGTTAATTTGTAGTCTATAGTTTATGTAAGGGGCATCTATATATGTTAATTTGTAGTCTATAGTTTATGTAAGGGGCATCTACATATGTAAATTGGTAGTCTATAGTTTATGTAAGGTGCATTTACATATGTTAATTTGTAAGACTCCATCATAACAAGAGAAAACAAAATTGTCAAATTCGACGGTTTACAAGAAAAAAAATTGCTTAGATTTTAAAATATCTTGAAGCATTTTAACTTGAAAGATAAAATACTTTATATTACAAAATGTGAATAATTTTTTATCCAATAAGTAGGACGTTTATGTGGTTTGACAGGAACTTTGACAGGAAACTGTACCTCTGTGCTAACAATCAGTTTTCTAATGGTTAGTGCGAATGTTGAGGGCACTTAAGATGCTGAGCAGGGAATTACATTATTTTTGTTTAGCTAATTTACAAGTAAATGAACTGAACGAGGATACAATTTTCTTAATCATAATAAATTAATTGATTTTAAATAATGAAGATACCAAATCTGTAAATATGCAAGAAATATTGGTCAATAAGCAAGATTTTTTTTTTCTGCGTGTAAGAGAATTACCGGTATGTAAAAATGCAAAGTACGAATGTTATTTTTTTTTCTTACTTACCACAGTTTCTGATATCATGCATGCAAAAGATATCACATTTTTTTGACATGTGACTTATTTATATTAATATGCAAGAAAGTGATGTGAACATACAATTTATATTTATCAACATGCGACCTATTTATGTCTATATGCCAGTTATTTTTTGACATTTAAGATATTCATGTCGACTTGCAAGATAAGAAGTTGAATGTTAAAATACATATCTCTCATGTTGACAAAATCAATTCGCATTTCATATAATTATTTAGCTTGTTGACATAAATAGGTAGCATATCTTCAAATGTATCTTGCATGGTTAAATCAATATGTTGCATGTCAACATAATTATGCAGCATATTTCTATTATAGTATTATATAAAGACGTTTGTATGTCAGTTTAGAATCCTTTTTCTTCCTTTTAACCCGCTAGTCAACACATTGAATTATGTTGCATGTTCATATAAAAAAGTCTCACGTCTACATCATTATGTTAAACGTCAACAAAATTAATCTTGCATGTAGAGAGCATAAATGTTCCTCTGTAGAAATAAAGCTCAAAAAGTTATTTAAACACATCACCAATCAGAAACAGGACAAACACAAACCTTAACAAACATCAGAGGTAGAATCAGGTGCCAAGAGGGAGTGAGTATCCCTTGACAATCTTTTCAACTCTCTGTATGTTCTTTTTCATGATCAGAAAGAACAAAAGATGAAGACAGTATAAAGAAATAAAGGAGTATTCAACTAGTGGTCCACTGCAAAGAAAAGAGAGGAGTATTCAACTAGCAGTCAACTGCAACAAATATATAGAAGTATTCAAAAGTAGTCCACTCTATGCAATTGAGATGAAATCTCCCTCATTTGCATGGCAAAAATTCAACTAGTGGTTAATTGAAATTGAGGGTCAGTTTATACTCCAATTGAATTTTAATAGTGTTTTTTTTTTCGTATGGGAAATGATGTGAAGTAAAACTGGCTCTCCCTATTTACTCTGCGTCGGATTACATAAATACGTTTTGGATATGGAAAAGTTGTAGAATATTGATAATATACACGCACTTTATGAACTTGATTTCCACATGAAAACAGAAATAAACCGAAAGCCACAATGTCTGAATATTTAGGTCATCATTTACGCACCGAGTTGTCGACGGATTTTCCGGGATTTTTCCCAAACATGACAAGGAGCACTGATGATGTGAGTGGTTGACAGGCGATTCTTACTCCTCCATTGCACCTGATCCCATCTCAGATGGTTTGAAGGTCAGTATTTGTTCTGCTCTTTTGTATTGTTAAATTGACTTTTGAGCTCTTATACTGTATTGCAAATTATACTGGAGCATGTATTACAGCCTTTCGATGCATGGTTTATTCATGCGATGAAATCTTTATTTAGACATTCTCAAGAATGTTCTATCCTAAAGTGCAAGTACTGAGGTAAATGTGTTGCAAACTTATAACAAAAAATAGTAAAAAAATATTATGATATACAGAGAAAAGGTAAACAAGCAAACATTAAAACTTTCTTTTTAAATCATTGATGAAAAAAGATAAGAAAAATCAAAGAAAAATACACATATATTTAAATATTTCTCATTGTTTCTTACAAATTGTACAAATACGTAATTACATAGAATAAATTGATATTATCAAGAGATCACACAACAGCATTATAGATTCTGTGTTTATGTAAGGAATATGTTGTGACTCGATCTGAGAATAGTAAATGTAAGAATTAGTGTAAAAGGCTGCAAAGTAAGCAGTTTAACAGTAATTAACATGTGGTTGCTAACATTTTGTCATGTTCTATAGATGCATATGTAATTTTACATGTATATATTGTCTTAGGACGAATATTTCTTTAGTTATAATGCTAAAGAGAATATAGTTTTAATTGATAATATTAAGTGATTTAGAGATAAGAACATGTTGATATCTATTTGATTACTGAGTAATTTTGACCTGATTTGTGCATCCCAGCATGCCTCAAGCATAATGGCTGCACCTATTGTGTACACGTGAGTTCGGGTCAAGTTAGGTTATTTTACTATGCAATTCAATATCTGTCGAGCAAAATTAAACCTTTTAGTTAGAAAGAATAACTACAGCATTGATGATCTATGTTTATGCCCATTTATTATAATTTCATCGTAGGGAAAACCATATCTAAGTCATCAATCTTGATTGCATTGTGTCACAATAAGTCAATATGTTATATCCGGTTGAAGTATTGCCTGAAGAACTGAAGGGAGAAGATGATACACATGTGGCAATGTCAGAATTTTAAAACTTCGTCAGACATATATCTTTTTTGTAACCATGCCAACTTTATGGTAAGCAAGACGTACTCAGGCTATGAATAAAGTCGTATAATACACCAGGCAATATTAACATTTAGATCAGTAACATAAGAACACAAAATGGCTTTATTTCCTTAATACACGAGCTTGTTTTAATCATCAGTTGACTACAACTAATAGACATTACATATGACATGACAAGAATTCAGTACAATAGAGCCATTCCATTGCACGCGGGTAACAGTTTGTAAATATTTACGCTTTTTTAAAAAAAAAATCCTTGGGAGGATGGGGATGGGGGCATTAAATATTTATAAGATGATTTATAATTAAGTATATTTTTGAAAGATATAAAAAAAAAATAAATGCGAATATTTTTATTTTTATACATCCAGCATTGAAACTGTACCTTTTTTTCTTTCTCAATCCTCTTATCAATTTTGTTTACAATACTTTATAATTTAAAACCCTTGCAACATGTACCTACTTCTAGCTACAGAAACCGTAGCGTTGTGTTTTATATTTTAGTTATTGATGAAAACGCAAACGATCTCGTAAAGTAAGTATTGAGCAGTTAACGACGATTTTTTGACAACTTTGGGGATAATTTTTTTTCATTTTAGCATTGAACTATCAATTATCTTTCATTCCCAAATGTAAGACATATTCTTTTTTCAACCTGTATATTGTATCCGTCTCCAATCCCTTTATAGGGTTCTATTGTGACACCCCACTCCCCTGAATTTTTTTTTTATCAATTAAAAAACGATTTAATAAGGTTTAATGGACGAGAGAATAGGGATAGAATATACAGGTTGTTAAAGAGTATTTCTCAAAGAAGAAGATATGGTTTCCATACAAATTTTGCCCTGTGATTTTCTAAAAAATGAAACTGGTATAAAAGTTGAAAACTCATGCTTTTTAAATAACTGAAATTCAATGCAGAAAAATCATACAAGTCATTTTTCTCACATGTGTTTTAAAATGCTGATTATGAGGTCATAAACATGTGCATTTTCCCGTATTTTCTTAAAAAGTTGCAGAAGACACCAATTTTCAATGTAATTTTCTTTCAGATAACATTGTCCACAGGCATCGCCCACAAAGATCTTGAGATATGTGATTTGTTATTGAATTTTGCGCAAAATATCAAAAAATTAATGTGGGCGACGGCTGTGGACACTGTTTTCTAAAGGAAATCACCCTTGAAATGTGCCATTTTGAGGCTTTTTCTGTTGAAAATAGAGAAATGCTTCACATTAATGACGTCATATTTGCAGAATGGTAAACCTTCATGTCATATTCTTTCCTGATTTATCAGATTTATTTATTTGACTAATATTTAAGCCAGTTTCAAAACTTTTTGATGTCATTACATTTTTAGGGTGCAATAAAGCTAAAACCATACCTTCTTCTTAGGAAAGGACGGGTGGGTTATTAAACAATGCAGGAAAGTAGAAAAATGTATCCCTATCCGTGCGCAAAATTTAGCGCCGTAAAATGAACAACATTTGCATCACGGGATCTGTAGCATTTTTGTCTTAAAGACTCAAATATAAGTCAATGTGACGTTAAGGTTTCTGAAGATGTCTTATAAAACTTCAAACTGCTCAAGAAGAGCTAGAAATTTGATTTTCCCTTATGACGTTACTCTGTCAAGGCCTTCCACGTTAATGTCATGAAAATAAATCATAGAATCCTTTGTTCTTCCATTCTTTGGTTTGGCATTACATGCGGCATTTTCCACACACTGTTTATACAAAATACAGTACAAGTAGCGAATAATATTTCTACGTAATTATCATCTCTACATCATTTATAAATTGCAACAGAATGAAATTCTAATTATCAACACAGATGTACGGAGATGACAGACTGATGGATACTACTTCTACCCATGTTAAATGACCTTTCACGGGGATCAGTTGAAATTCAAGGAATGTATTAAAAAAACATTGACTTTGTTGTTAACATACTTTATATCATTAGACTATTAATTATAAAACGACAAGTAATAAAATAAAAACACAACCTTTATTATGTAACAATATTTAATGCGATTTTCTTGTTTTTAGTAATTTACGTTACATGTACAACACTATCTTAAACATAATACGTATTAGCACATTTGAATAAACTCATTACACATAATAACATTATATCTATATATTTGTTACAATGTATATATCATAGAAACCTCCATTATGTCTAAAAATTAAGTTTTCATCATCTATAATAAAAGTATTTAACTTTTCATATCATGCGTGAACAAGTATGGATATAAAGATATAAAAAGTCAGGTAGGTTTGATCATCATGAGAGTTTCTTTTATCTGTTTACTATGTCTCACTGTGGGATACCATGGTCTCCACCAGGACCCCGGGGACCATTGACCGTTAAGGAAGGCTCGGTGACAGGCATTGAACCACCAGCCTCCTCTAGTGTCACTGTCAGCAGCACAGTTACAGTCATTACACCTGTCATTATCCCTGTCTGGGGTACTGAAGGACATCCCAGACAGATCGTGGCTTCTCATGCTGTCTCCTGAAATACAATATTATAAAAAGATACAACAGTCATCTCCAGTCAATCTGTCATTATCTTCTCATGCTGTCTCCTGAAATACAATATTATAAAAAGATACAACAGTCATCTCCAGTCAATCTGTCATTATCTCTGACTCGGGTAGAGAAGTGTCTAACATAGAGTCACCTATAAAATTATCAAAGAAAAATATAACATGAACACCTATTTTAGATTAGATCATTATTATTTACTAAACATTAAAAGCTTAAAGCATCTATAGTATTCAACAATAAAAACTTTTTTTTGAATTACTTTAAATTTCATTGCATTAAATTACAATAGAGGAACATTGTTTTCGTTTAATATTTAACGTTGTTTTTCTGTTGTCATTTTCATTTCTATTTTGACTGTATACGAACATGTTGATGAGTCTCAACAGAAATAAAAGATTGATTGATTGATTGAATGTATGTTGTTTAGCGTCCCTCTCGAGCATTTTTCACTCAAATGTTGACGCCATCACTTGCCGGTTGAGAACTAGAAATTTTGTTTTGTAATACATGTTATACACGGCAATTGAGCGGTTCGCCATGTTTTTCGTGCCAGCACCTACTACGACACAGGACCTTGATTTATACGATTTCATCCGAAGGACCAGTCTGCACGCGCTACAGTGGGATTGGAACCCGCAACTTTAAGATTCCTTACTTCGCGGCTCTAACCACCGCGCCACGCGGGTGACGTCAATAAAGTTAATTATTATTTCATTCATGTGAAGCCTTACTTAACACTGAAATGGGTAAGCCTATATACGTACATATCAAGAAACAATAATTTCATGAACCAATAAATTGATATAACATTATAAAATAAAGGTTTGATATTTTTCTTTTTTTTTGGGAGGTGGGGGGGGGGTTCACCTCTTTCAGTTAACAGAACAGGAAACTATAGCTTTTCTTCCATTTTAACAACACATTGATCATTAGAATTCTTCAAATTTCTGCGACTACACGTAGATGGAAATTGTGTAATTAACTTCTTTCTTTATTGTTGTATTTCTTTTGTTATATCTACTATTTATATCTTCAGCACAAAAGCGGGATAATTACAAAAACTCCTCGTTATCGACTGTTATAATTACATTTCCAATGAAAGTTGTTTTTTTTTTAAATTCAATAATCGTTTGGCACCTTAATCGATTTCTCTGTATGAGTTATGTATCTGACAACATTACGTACAAGTACGCATGTAGCGTTTATGACGTGGGAATTTTCAATCTTTTAGCAATTTATTACTGATTGACTAATATAATATGGACTCTTGATTTTCAATATACAATGAAAATTTTACTTTCAAAATATTGATATCCACATATCCCCCGCCATTAATTACGTATCTCTAGGGTTGATTCTCACAGAAAGAATTGGTATTTGTCTATCTGTCATAAGAAATTAAACTCTTTCTCCCTCTCTCTCCTTAAAAGTCGTCATTCGTACATTCTTTTTTCCGTTTACCTACCCAGGGTCCTGGTAGCTGGTCCTCCAAGAAAAAGTCGGTAGTTGTTGGTTTCGTCAGCAACAGAGAACTGCTTGTATAATTCATAGAGCCTTGTCCCATTAGTCACACTGGATGAAAAATACAGTTTCCGCATGGCTGAAACCCTACTGAAACTCTGCGGAAACTTAAGGTTACTAATAGTTTCTGCAAAGTTTCAGTGCGGAAACTTCAAGTTTCATCAAGTTTCCGCAGTGCGGAAACCAAAGGTGTCCACGAATCCAAATAGTTTCCGCAACTGAAACTTGCTGAAACTTGAGGTATACGCAAGGTTTCAGTATGCGTATACGGTTGAAATACATATGGTTTACCAATGGTTTCCGCAACAGAAACTTGCTGAAACTTGAGGTATACGCAAGGTTTCAGTATGCGTATACAGTTGAAATACATATGGTTTACCAATGGTTTCCGCAACAGAAACTTGCTGAAACTTGAGGTATACGCAAGGTTTCAGTATGCGTTTACAATATTGATATACATAGGGTATACTATAGGTTTCCGCAACGGAAACTGTAGTATTGACTACACAATTTTAGCCCTGGTTTTCAACCAAAAGTCATTTTCCCCCTGAATTCTCATATTGGAAAAAACAACAACACACTAACACTAGTTATCAAAGAATATTTAATGTTATTATCAACATTTACATACATCGGTTGAACATTTTTCTCTTGCATCATAAACATTTTTACAGCTAAGTCCGAGCCCTCAAGTCACGACAGGAGGACAGAGAAAATGTCTGCATTTAATGATGTCTCATACATCAGAGATATAATCTTGCGAGAGGAACTTAGAACTGCATTACTGCAATCAATCAACTAAACCTGAATTCGGTTTATGCAAGTCTAGTATTATTAAGGAAATGTAAAATTACTTGGTATAATAAATGCACAAGTTCACATCATAAGTAGCCAATAAGCACCAAGGTGGATTCCTTTGTTAAAAATTCAGTTTGTAGTCCATCATCAACCAACAGAAAAGTCCTTGAGTGGTTCTCATTCTTTGATGACCCACTTACACTTATCATGCTTATGCTAGTGGTGGCTGCATGTTTTCGGAACTGTGCAACACATCACTGTAGTCTGCATGTATGACCTGTTCCAGTTTCAGTTGACTTTAAAAATATCAATGCTTGAGTATAGAGAGACTTGTTTTCATCATTGGAGAAATGATATCATGTTCAAGTTGGATTGATCTGCTCATCAGTTACTTCAACCTATTGAAAATATATATAAATATAGTTTAACAAAATCCCAATCTAAATAAAACAACATGTTAGATCCTCTCGCATACTCGCTTCACAACATCTAACAACATCCCATAGAAGGTCACGTCAGATGTCAAATACGGAACAACTCTAGACTTATTCGTTCCAATTTATGAAATACAATAATTTTGCAGTTGACTATTTGATTGGTTAATAGAATTTGACCTCTGACGTGACACTCTACAGGATGTTGTTAGATATAGGCAGTATCTAACATTTAATATTAATTGGATGGACAAAGTCCCTAATGCTGTTCTAGTACAAGCTTTTGTTTGATTAATTTCACATTTTAAGCATTTTTTTTTATCAGAATGATTTAAAATGAAATCTAAAAATTTATCAAGTGTAAAATATCATTAGTTTATTAAAGATGCCTCTTTTAAACACTTGACTAGGGATAATGAAATAAACAAACTTGAATTTATTTAAACATGTTAAATGTACCTGAATATGTATGTATAGATTTGTTCCTGATTTTCAGAATAAATTAAGGAATTTTCTTTCATTCTACTTGTTCATCAAAATATTTTTTTTTATTTGAATAACAACTAGAGGCCCATAGACCTAATAGGTATCATGTAACAACTTTCACTCAATTGAATTTGGTTCGTGTTTTAAACAAAAAGCCATGAAATTCCAAATTTTGAAAGACGCACCATTGTTTATCATAATTATACACTTAACATGCTTACTCTGGTTACTCAGAAACCAAAGGTGGATCAGAGTAATAAAGATAAAATGCTATTCCATTTTAAAACCACCAGTTGTGTACCCCACCCCACAGGAACCACTAACCCTGGGGCCACAGATTTCAAAATTTTCTAAATGTTATCTTAAGTTTTATTTCATCATAAATGGTTGATTAATTCCAAAGAGCTATATGGACCAACCCTAGTACTAAAACCCCTGACCTTGGGGCTATGAATTTCATAATTATGGTAGATGACTCAGTGCTCATTTCAATTATGCCAACAGTTTGACTGCTTGATGTCCAGGAGTAAAAATGAAGGGGGGGGTATCATAAAATTTGCAAATTTTGTTCCCCTTCACCCGTAGATGCTTTGTACCAAAATTGGTTGAAATTGGTTGAGCGGTTGCAAGGAAGAAGCTGAAAATGTTCAAATGTCAACACACGACAGACAAAAACAGATAGTAATAGGTCACCTGAGTTTACTAAGGTGACCTAAAAATAGGCCTGCTTATAAATACTTATTTTAAATAAATCAGAGAATTTTAGTAGTTAGCTCGCAAAATGAGACTTTCTAAGAAAATGTTAACATCTGTTAATTTGATGGAAATGCCGAACATATAAAGATATTATATAAAGCTTAAAAAGTAGAGGAAAGCAGCTTACACCCCCCCCTCCCCCACAACACACACTGACAACCACTGACTATTATAAATAGAGAGCTTTAAATTATACAGTGAGATTAAGAAAATAAAAACATAAACTTTGTGCTTTAGTCCTTAATTTCCTAAAATAGAGTTACATAAGTTCTTACTACTAAAACATACTTTTTAACAGAAGTATTCTTCATCCTCTCTTAGTTTTCAGATGATTTGTTCCATGGATATCTGAAATTAAAATAGATCGAGTTAGTACAGTACCGTACAGTAATAACTTTTTTGTTTTTAGCATGAGCTCAGAAAAGTCCCAAAAACTACTTGCATGCCCATTTCCTTGCACCTGACATGCAGTGAAAATTCTATTGGACACATGACAAAGAAAAAAAATGATTGGAAATTGTATCATTTTAAAATGGACACAGTCACACTCTGGTCTAATTCTAAGTGGCAGTCCTATCAGGCTATCACAATCTCAATTTACAAGATTTTGAAAAGCAATTATATCTGAGAGTGAGAAAAATTAAATAAGTTATAATTTTCCATAAAAGCAAGACTACATCTAAATTATGTTTGTTTAAGATATGTAGGCCTTCTCCGATTCAAAATTATAATTCATTTGATAATTAATTTTATTTAATATTCTATTTTACATCAAGGGAAGATCATTTGTATAATAACACAGAACTAGGACTCTTCAGTGGCCATTGTTGAAAACTGATTTAATTAGTGATAGAAATATGGCAAATGGTAAACAGCTATAAACCTAACAGAGAGATTACAAAAATCTTATTTGTGTATCAGTCATTTTATCAAGTCAATAAAATTTAGAGATCATAAAAGTATTATGTCAAATTTTCATAATGGGTCACATTGCCAGTGGTTAGAGCGACACGCCTAGAGTTGGGGAGTAAGAGCTGATTCCTACATCAAGGGTCTGAATCCAATGTAGTACATAGAGACTGGTCCCTCGGATGAGACCTGTGTTGGTGACGTGTCCACATTAACAAAAAGTTCTCTAAAGGGTAACAAATAAATACAAGTATATGACTGTATAATGAATCAATATATGTAACTTAAGAAATTGAAAATGGCCAATTGCCCATTTCATCAAGCTCCAGTCTATCATAATACATACTTCAGGTAAATACTGTTCTGTTCATATCAAGAGAATCATTTTTATGGTTGTGATTTCTGATGTATTTAGAAACTGCACCACATTTAATACACAAGGTACAATAAAAACATGGTATTTCTAATGAACAATTACACCATGCACACTACCGGTAAATCAAGTTTTAGGTTGCTAAAATAGTGTTAATTGTTTCATATAGATCAAAACATGCACATGTGTCAGCATGATGTTTATGTATCTTTGTGTATAACTATTTTGTTCACGTACGACAATGTTTCAAACTCATAATGTATGGTATGAAACTTAATAAAATACTTCAACTTGAATAATGTCAGGCATTCTGAAAATTATCAAGTCACTTTCATATCACAAAATCTGCAAGTTCTCAGGAATTTTACTTTCATGACTATACAACATGTACAAATTGGCATTTCACAGTGATACAATACTACACAATGGCATTCTCCCAACATGATGCCCTCTAACATGTCTAATATTTACGATTCTAGACTGCATGTATGTTAAAAATATATTCAACCCCTTCCTCGGCTGTGCAGCACAGTCTTCCATCAATAATAAAAACAATTCAGCAAAAAATAAATGTAGGATTCAAGAAACTACTCCTGCGAATAACAATGAACACATCCAGCAGTTATAATGAACAACAAACCTCACCTTTTCTGAAAGAACATAAGCGTGGGGGCAAATCTTTCGATTTTCCGAAAAAGTAAACACCGGATACAAGTTCATAACGATATTATCCTCTAAAACCAACCTACATTTAAGATTCCGGAATACTACAACACGTATTTTTTTTTAACATGATCGGGACGATGCAGAAAAACACATTCTAATAATCATACGAAAACATGCAAGATAAATACAATGGTACAAAATGCATGCGGCCGTTTTAACAGCAATTAATTATACGTATTACAACCTAAGCTGAGAATGATTTACAAGGCGCTTTTTCAAAATAATTATAACTGTACAATGGTCGATTTGAATTTTTGGAACGCGCCGTTTTGACCCAACTTTATTCTTACGATTGCAGACAATAAAAACAAAAATAAAGGTGCTCTGAACTGTAAGAAATAACTACCTGTATCTAATCTGTCGTTTGAGGTGCCTTTCTTCTGTGTAGAGTCAAAAGACCTTCTCATCTCTGTTGTTTTTCTTGAGCAAGTTCTTGGTGTTTTCTTCGCCATTTTGTCCCTCTTTCTTCTACTAAAAATCTAACCAATGAGAGAGAAGCATTCTATCGCGATACGCCACCTAGTGATTGAATGTCAGTCTCTACGGAAAATTCAACTTAGTTTTTGAAATTTCTCTTTTGGCAATTTTTTTTTTACGTTTTAATTGCAGACGTCCTTGCATTTATGACAACAGAATGAACATGTCAGTTTTAAATGCTTAAATAAAATTGATCATAGAATCGAATTTGGGTATAAAACCGTATTTTAAGTCCCTTACCTGCTTATTATCATGATTATGGTAATTGTTGAAACGGACTGTCCAGATTTTTACAAATAGATTGAAAATCATATACACATGTTCTTAGATTATTGTGTAAAAAAAAAGTATACAAGCAAACAAAGTTAAGCTGATGGCATATTATCCACAAACAAGAGCGATTTTACCCCTCCCCTTTTCTAGTAAGCGATACGAATTAGCTGGTTTAAACTTTATCACAAGTCTGCAAATTTATGTTTATATGTTTTTTTAAAATCTTAATCTACGTGATACATTTTTATTTGTATCCTAAAATAGAATAGGTAAATTAACAAAGTGCATGTAAGTTTATAATCATTGTTATATAGTGAATTATATAATGATTAATTTTGACCTTCGTAACTTAAATAAAACGAAGAAAAAAATTACAAACTATATTATAATGTGTTGTATGAGTCTCTGTCTCTCTCTCTCTCTCTCTCTCTCTCTCTCTCTCTCTCTCTCTGGTATTGCTTTTTATACTTTTGTGAAACTCAAAAGCAAAATTGGGGTTCTAAGAATTATTAATCAATTGTTAAAAATTTCCATCTCAGAAAATATCTACATGTACAATTTTAAAATCGTAAATAGCGCTACTTCTCAGCATCAGATGATGAACAAAAAATTATAGGTTATTACTCAATACAGAAGATACGGAAACTCTTAATTTTGCGGTCAAATTTATAAATGATATCATATAATAGTAGTCATAGTCCTTTACACATGTCATGTATATTGTTGTTTACTAAATGTATTTATCTTTTTTTTTTATCTTTTCCTTATTATTGTAATAACCTCACACTTTTCTTTTTTTGGACTCTAAATTAGAAATAAAGCGTTGTTTTATTGTGAACTTAGAAATAACCTAGAGAAAAAAAGTTATGAAATAAAATTCATAGACTTTGTTTTCATTAGGTTGCGTGTCATCGATCTCTAAATATTTTCAATATTTGATGAAGTTTACAATGGTGGCAAACAAGGAATACCATTAATTGTCGATTTTTTGTGATTGCCGATTTTTTTTGTGGAGAAATTGTAAAATAATATTGAAATTTTTTAAATAGTCTATTGAACTAGCAAATATTCTCCTTACCTGTAGATAATTTTTATTACTTATTAGATTGATCTATAGATAAATATCTGAGAGGTTTTTCCTTTTTTTTCTTTTAATCACCAACACATGGTAAACTTAATGGCTTATATGAAACATTTTATATAAAATATTTTATAAAACAATCTTATTTGTTTGATTTAGGTGAAGTTTTATAGATATATATATATAGTGTGTGTGGTTTTTTTTTTTAATTTTTAAAATTTGAATGTTCAGACACCTTGGGGTCATTACTAGTGACTATACTGTGTATACCATGTACTGCATATATATATTACGCCTGGTCACAGCCCATTGTTCCTCTAAGGTAGAAAAACCTCTCAATCCACATAGAATATACAAAAAATACACCAACACGGTAGCAGGTGTCTTCGCGACACGTGTCTCCCCACCTGTGGCACGTGAGGACAGGTGCCCGCGAGTGGGGTTCAAAGAAAAGGATTGAAAATTTGATCAACTTACATACTACTTTTATTTTTAAAAAAAAGTGTTTTCTGAATCACAAATATAGCACATTATACATCTCAATACGAATATAATTGAACATATTATTGAACATATTGAACATATCATGAAAAAGTATAGGTACCGCGTTTTCAGTAATATTGCATTAATTAACATCACGAAAGCAAGATATTTGAAAAATAAATAAATAAAATGCCTACACATAACTTGCAATCTAATTAAAATGAGATTTTCCATTCGCTCCCAGGGTATTGTTTCACAAAAACAGACTTTTTACATTAATAAGTCTTTCTCGTGCGAATAAGAATTTGGGTAACAAATGAGACGATTTAATTTTAATTAGATTGACATAATATGCTGCAGATCTTAAGAACCATGGCATCAAATGTTCAGGACATGTTTTCTTGCAATATTTACCCACGGCTTTCGAATAAGATTAACGCCTGTTAAACGAATAAAATGTATTCATGAGAACGGAGATAAAAATACATCTATGTAGATATTAAATCAATGTAATTATAAAAAACAACTAGTAACTATTGCACTATATATCTATGTTGAACACTGAATAGTAAAAAGGCTTCCTAGTCAGTATCTGTTGTTAACAAATTGAATTATTGAAATGATAATTTTCCATTCAGGAATATAGATACATGTATAAAGAATTTAAATGCAAAACTTGCTATCTCAGATAATGTAAACGTTCGCTCTCGTAATTATCTGTATTTCATGCACCATGAGGACACACTAATTTTTTTTTTAAACAAATTAATATTAAATGTAATTGTAGACAGAAAGAAAGAATGAATGAATGAATGAATGAATGAAAAGAATTAATTCCCGAGGGGGAGTCTCGAGTTTGGTAATGTAGAAATTCCTGGTGAGAGGAATCGATTTTGTTTAAAAATGATATTTTTTCAGCACAATATGAAATAAATTAATATGAAGCAAGGATCTTGTATAAAGTGCTTATCATTGATATCAATATCGGTATGTGTAAGTTTACACAGAGCACATCTCAAAATCTGAATATGAAGTAGTAGATACCTGGTATCTAAAAATAAAACCATTTTTTAAAATGTATAAGTAAATAAAAATATTATATGAGTTGAATTTTCTATCCTTTTGAAAAAAAATATAATAAAATACAGTTTCAGTTCGGTTTCAGCATGCAAAAACCATACAGAATCAAAATCAATAGTAAAGATAATATGAGTTGATTTTTCTACCCTTTTGAAAAAAAAATAATAGAAAAAGTTTCAGTTCGGATTCAGCATGCGGAAACCATATGGAATCGAACTCAATAGGAAAAAAATCATTTGAATTGATTTTTTTACCCATTTGAAAAAAAAAGAAAAGAAACAGTTTCAGTTCGGTTTCAGCATGCGGAAACCATATGGAATCGAAATCAATAGTTTCCGGAAACTGAAACCTACTGAACCTAAAAGGTATCGATAAATGTATATTTCATTAAATTTTACATTGGTTTCCGTTTTGCGGAAACTATTTGGAAACAAACCTAATAGTTTCAGCATACGGAAACCCTACAGAAACTTGCTGAAACTATTATATAGTTTCCGCATCGCGGAAACCATACAGGAAACTTCAACGCCAAGTTTCAGCAAGGTTTCCATATAGTTTCAGTTTTGCGGAAACTGGACTTTTCACCCAGTGTCAGTGTGATAGATACGTAGAGGGAGGAGTTCCTTCTCTTAGTAAGTTGATGTATAAAGTCATTTCCTTAAATATTTTATCATCGTGTGATATATAAAGAATTGATAAAGCAAAAAATATTTATTTCAAGTTGTCATATAATTCAACATATGATGATGAAGGTATGCAGAGATTTCTAGTTTTGTAGTGCATGCAGCAATGAACATTCATGTTTTGAAATCTTAAATTTGCTATGTCCTCTGTAGTCATTTCATAACTGTATATAGTTTACCTATCCAGTAGGATCCGTTAGGATTCCCGAATCCCGTCTTGTAGTCTGTCCAGGTTCTGTCGAATGACACTGAACCACTCACACGTTTCTGGATAGCCTAAGGATTTGTAATTTATGTCGGGTTTATTTAGGAAAGTCGTGAAGTGTTTTTTTTTTTTTTGATACGTTTTACAGTAAACAATGTTTCAAATACGTTATTCATTAAAAAGTCATTCAAAGTTAGCATATTCTCTCAATTAGATTACATGCAAATTTTAAATTGAGCTCAAATATTTAAAAAAAAAACGGCAACCAAACAAAAATTAATACATTATCCGATGATTTTCTTTAATTTTTTTTTTATATGAAAATCTACAAAAAATTATTTCATTCTTTACATTTATTTCAGTTTTGCTTTTAAATCATGATGTTGCACACATGCTATTCTACTTTGCAATGAAAAGAATTTACTGTCAGAATGTTATAAGCTTCTTGTAAGTAATGCTAGAAAAAAAAATTCAATGTGCACTCTGTGACAGTTTCTTTTAAGAAAAAAAATATCACTTTTATAATGTTTATTAACTTATGAAAGACAAGTATAGTTCCTAAAATTGAGAGAGAGAGAGACAGAGACAGAGAGAGAGAGAGTAAAGAGAGGAGTAGAGAGAGAGAGAGAGAGAGAGAGACAGAGACAGAGACAGAGAGAGAGTAAAGAGAGGAGAGAAAAGTGAGAGAGAATAGAGAGAGAGTAAAAAGATAGAAAAGAGAGAGATCTTACTGTCCAACCTCCTCCCTTAGTCAACATGTCACAATACACGCTGACACTGGTCTCGTTACCAAAAGGGTTTATGTTATACACTCCAGACTGTCTGTGTCCAAGTAGATAGTGATCTCGACAGTCTCTTGTTAGTTTTAAACCTAAATGAGAATATAATTATTTTAATCCAGATAGTCAATAATATAAACAGACGGACAAAAAGAGAGAGAGGGAGAGAGAGAGAGAGAGAGAGAGAGAGAGAGAGAGAGAGAGAGAGAGAGAGAGCACTCGCGCTCACCGACTTGTGGGGAACTCACACCTGACAAAGGACCTTTCTTATGGGGAAAGTTCAGAATTGTGGGGAACTCTCTCGTTCCCCACAAATATGGTCATGGGGTTTTTTGAATTCTACGTGTTCTACTGATAATATTTATTCCATTTGTGGTCATTTTTGAAAAAATCCCCATAAGTCCGTAAAATTGTCTCGCAGTAATTTTCTCACTGCACCGTAAAACGAATGTTTGAGGATGCTGGGAAATGTTCATTCGGAACGCTTAAACTGGTCCCCAGATGATACCAATTTTATTGCGGGTAATGGCTGCTCCGAGAATGTGGTAAGTAGATTTTTTATCATATTTAAAAGATATTAGGCTGAAAACTTATTTAACTACGTAAATCATGCATGCAGAAATTTCTTCTAGACGTTCGTAAAGTAACATTTTAATAATGAATGCACGTAAAACTTTGGGAAAGTTTGACCCGACCTAGACTTCGTTTTTTTTTTAATTATATCATGTTTATAGGCCTAATGGCTATCCTGTAAAAACAAACCACGGATTTATATGAGTTCAGCACCCCCCGGGATATGGTAAGCGGTTTAGGCTTGTCCCCATTTGTTGTGAAACATGTGCCTATCCTCCTCATGCCCATACAAATTTTGCTAGACGGTGCGACTGTCTTGTCTTTTAGCTGTTTAGTGAGGCCTGTGTGGGCGAATTAATTGTAAAAGTTGATAAATAGGTAGTGTTTCCTATTTTAACCTTAGGAAAGATAGGGTAGGTAGGTAGGAAAAAAAAAAATTATTTTATTTTAACATTTTATAGGCAGGCACGCTGCCACTTTCCCAAAGGATTTCACTGTCAAAATATTTCTGATTAATATGTGTAAGATATGCATTTCTCAAACATGGAAGTGATCAAGATTGGGATTTCATTTCTAATTGTAAACTGGAATACTGTAATATGTGTATATAATTTGGTGCTCTCAAAATTTTAGCATATTAAATCACTGGGTTGGCATAATTATAAATTAGCGCTACACATGTATGTGCGGTGTATTGTTTAAGGAATCACTTCGCCCGTTATGCAAATTATCCCATGTTTCCCACTATTGTTGATGCCCTGGCATACTCTCAAAACTAGACAGTGATTCCTTATATTTCCATTTCATTGTGAAATAAAATTGTAGATTTAGACTTTAAAATTGTAGACATAGACTTAAATCACACGAGGACTTCCATGCCAATTTCAATAGTCCTCGCACACTGACGTCAAACACAAAGGCTGCCGCACGAGATTTACATGCATATTTGGCCTCCTTAGCGTCAGACACAGAGACAGATGCGCACGAGATTTGCAAGCGTATTAGGCCTCTTGGTACCTGACCTATCGACCTGCCTAATTTACATTCCGGCAGAATTATCAAGAAATAAACTCCAAAAACTTTCAAAGAGTAATCACAGAGAAAAAAAATTAGAAATGGAAATATATATATGTAAATGATTTCTTAGCGGTACTTATGAATTAGTGCATTGTTGTCTGCACCAAAGCCGCTAAAATATGAAGCCTGCATTTTAAAGTATACATACGGTAGTTTACTCATGGATAGATTTTAGCAGAAAAAAATTGAGAGCCGGCTTCTATATTTCTTAGAGTTAGGCGGGGAGTGAACATGCTAAAAACACACTACTTATTTATTTAGGCCCAATTAAAATGTCTAATAAATTCATTTTAATTAAATACTTACTGTTAATTAAAGATCACCTTTTATTTTTAGAATTTGTATCAATTCAAACCTTGGCCTCGGGATTTAGATGCTGATGGAATAAATAAGAAACAAAATAATATGTAAAAAATAAGTAAAAATCCTTTTCAAAACATTAGTTACTATTGAATTATGATTGGACGTGGTATACAAAATAATGCGAATTGGAGGAAATCGAGAAACATTGTAATAACAATTAGATCAGCTTTTATGATAGCTAGCATATAAAAAATTTAAAATTGGTTATAAAATTGAAAGGTAAGGCCATGATAGAAATATTCCTAGATTCTCATCCCCGCCCGCCCTAATTTTAAACCCCGCCTCGATTTTTTTTTATTTCTGTTTTTCTTCATCTTAATTCTGATCGGGATCGGTATTCATCTATTATTCTACTTTCGTTTTAAATCCCGCGAATGTCAACATGATTTTGACAGCTGAAAAGATGGTAATTACTGTAATACACGCGTATATATTTTAAACAAGGGTCATTGGTTGAAAAGATTGGTGATGATGTGAAGTAAGAGATAATGGAACCTTTACTATGTCTTTTATTTAGGTATTGTAGATAAAATTACACCAATTGACTAGGTCAATAAAAAATCTGCAAAATTGAAAAATAAAAAATATAAAATAAAAGCCGCTTGCCGCCCCGATTTTTAAAAAAAATTCGGATGAGAATCTAGCAATTTATTTATTATGGCCTAATGTTGAGATTTTAAGATTCAATATCTATTATTCAAAATTATTTATATTTGCTTAACTGAATGTATACCTTTTTAAATTTAAGTACACATAACGATCGCCCTCAAAGTTTTAGGTCTGATAATGCTTCCTGATTTTGGTCTCTTTTTTTTTGAAGAAAACCATTTGATTTTTCCACCCACTCCTCCTTTTTAAAAATTTTAATCTGCCTCTGGTAACTTTACACTGTAAATTTCTATTCTCATTTTAATTAAATTTAAATGGATACTAACAGCACTATCATGCGTTGATATTTTGCATATAAAACAGTTTCTGCTCATCAAACATCCACGAGAAAGTGTTCTGTTTCGCAGTTATTGTACGGTTGACTTTAAAAGGAAAGCTCTCTGGGCCATGTTACAAGAAGGAAAAAAAATAAAATATTTTTCATACCTACCTACCCACTGTTAACAATATGGATCAGGAAAGGGCATACATTATTTCTTAATTTTGGCATGCCTTATGGGGTCAAAAATTACTATTGAGAGATGTGGAGATATACCTGTCGTGTAATTATAGGTAAAAATATTATCACTTTAAAAAAATATACAATGAATTCTTTAAACTGAAAGCAAAATTATCATTGCAGGTTTTGGCTTTTTTCACCACAAGAGCAAATTATACAACTTTATTCTAGAAAATGTTAGAGACTGAGACTTGGAGTCAAAGTCAACAGACACGCTTGCATGGACATGAAGAACTAGAGTATTATAACTGAAAGCATTTTGTCTGGATTAGTTTATGGAAACAGAAGATTGGTAAGTCAAGATAGCTGTAAAATCTCATTTTGAACTCTATATGTGAGCAGTACTGTAAACCAACTACCAGATAGTACCCTATTTGATTGATTGATTGATTGTATAGTGTTTAACGTCCCTCTCCAGAATATTTCACTGATATGGAGACGTCACCATTGCCGGTGAAGGGCTGCAAATTTTGGCCTATGCTCGGCACTTACGGCCTTTGAGCAGGGAGGGATCTTTATCGTGCCACACCTGCTGTGACACGGGGCCTCGGTTTATACGATCTCATCCAAGGACCGCCCCATTTAGTGGACTTTTACAACAAGCAAGGGGTACTGAGGACCTATTCTTACCCGGATCCCCACGGGGCTAGTACCCTATTTGTGTCATCTTTTATTTGCATATCTAATCTATGTTGATTAAGGCGTAACAAAAAATTATGTTTGTTTACGGTTACCCGACCGACCCTAATTTTCATCGCCGACCCAAACTTTTTTTTCGGACGTCATAAAAATCCGGAAGTTATTGACCGGTCAGTTTAACTTTTACATTCATCTTTCGAAATTGAAAGTACAAAAAACAAAACCAGCGAGTTCAATATTTATACACCAACGAGTTCGTTGTAATTTGCTAACCATTGCGTGGCAGTTGCAGGGGTGTGCAACTAGCATCATCTGATACCCGGTGCTACCGGTTTTTGGGTAGTAAAAATTAAAATTAAGCATATAGCACATGAGAAATACAAACGGTATTTTCACTCATTGTTTTGCTATTTAATTTCCAACTAATGAAAATTTTCCAGGCAGCGTGCTCCAACTGTTCTTAAATTACTTTAACCTTATCCATTTTGAAGTACTACCTGACTTATTTACTTCAAAAAAACGATCGTTTTTTTCCTAATCCGAATTTCCTCCATCCCTCTATTAATGGCAAATTGACATGCAGATATCTCTTTCCATTATTTACGGTCCCCTAATCAACTTATAGCAAAGTGTTATGTGGTTAAACTTTAATATATATCAATTGTATTTAATGGCTTGAAATGAAAATAAAATAATTTTGCTTCATTTTAGGTAAGTTACAATAGTATAATATGTTCAGAAAAGAAAAGATATACATAATTTCTTAAAATTTTTAAACTTCAAATTTAAAAGGGATGGCTTAGGACTCTGACTTTCTCAACAATGAACTTTTTACGATATTTGTTTTTACAATTTTTTGCCCCTATATTTGGACTGCTCAGTTTTAACTTCGGGCTAGTATGTTTATTGCATTTTAAGCCTGTGGGCTAGTACTTGATTTTTTTTAATTGCACACCCCTGAGTCATAAGGCAGTTGGCAAGAAACCACCTATATTTCAAGCCAAACAAAAGTAAGGCACCATACAATGGTAAAACTGTTTTGTAATATAACCAACTCATGTGAATTTATGTATAAAAAAAATTCAATAAAATAAAAAAAAAAAATCCTACCTACCGACCCTATTTTATTTCAGCATGTATCACTAAACAAAGATATTTTTTTGTTTGGCCTAATATCTGTGACTATTGAAAGGAAACATTCTCTACAAATACAAAGCAAAATTAATAGTTCAGGGTAATTAATAATTTAATATTCACTAGTAAATGTAGGTCATGAAACTGGCTAATATTTCTTCCACTCAAATAAAAGTTGGTTTACAGTACTTCCGTTGCTCTAAAAGCAGAAATAATAATAAAAAAAAAAGCATGCTGATATCTTGTATGTTATGAAGCCTAATACATGTACATGGAAATATAGAAACCGGTATATCTAAAATAAAAAAAAAAAATTTGGTCGTTGTTCATGATTTCAAAGTAGGTTAAGCCTCATGAACATGCTGAGAAGTTGTCAGAAAATATACATGCTAACCATGCTAACTGTTTAACAATAATCAGAAAATTTTACAAAATGTAATCAAAATTTGGTTAATAATAATTAGTCATTGGCCGATTATATCCATCTGATTAAATTATAGTAGTTATATATACTGTCTCCTGATTTTATGACTTTTTATCCTTTTCAACATACTGATTATTTTTGAATTGAAAACATTTTTTTTTTACTAGAGAAAATTAAAATTTGCAATAAATTTGCAATTTGTTTTAATTAATCCAATGAAGGAAAAGAAATGTTTTAATTAATGTGCTTTGATTTAAGACTTGTAAACATTAGCTTCTAAAGTAATTCGGTAGTTTCAATACATTTATTGATGATTGATTTTTTTTTAAAGATTTGATAGTTATTTTATTTGTTGAAAAATAGTTTTTAACTGTAATGTTCTTGTATAATTAAATAATGCATTTCCAAATGAGTGATAAATGTTTCACACAAGTCAGCAATATACACTGAAGTGTACATTTATTGGTTAGGCTCAAAGGCAACATTTATATGGAAACAAATTTTTAAGGGTAAAGCAATGGTCAATACATGTGTATTCCTCACAAGTGAACAGTGAGAAATATTCCCCACAAGTCGGCAATGATAAATATAACCAACGTGATAAATATTCCCCACAAGTCGGCAGTGATAAATATTCCCCACAAGTCAGCAATGAAAAGTATTACAAGTTAACAGTGAGAAATATTCCCCACAAGTCAGCAATGATAAGTATTACCTACAAGTCAACTGTGAGGAATATTCAATAACAACATACAATTATTTTAACCCATTCTCAATCAAATTTGGGGAGTATATTGGAATTAGCATGTCTGTTTATCTTTCTATAGGCATTACATATTGAGGGATAATGGTTGGATTAATTTTTTAGCAAATCGCTCTTCAACTTCCTGTTTATCTGTGCGTGTAAATTTTTATGGCTTTTTTTTTTTCAGCAACAACTATGGTAGCAAGAAGTTTGAAATTTGTTAACACTCTTTGTCGAGGCATATCATATACCGGTAGTGAGATTCATTTTTATGCAAATTAGATGTCAACTTTTTATATATCCATGTGTTTCAAGATCTGTACACAATTTTGGTTGCAGTTTTTTCACCAACTGACTATCACAGATATAAAAATGTGGTACATGTATCCATTAGATTGAACCCTAGCAATAAAAATCCTGAGTAGCATCCTCTACTGAGACTAGCAAGCTAACCACTACGCTACACAAGTCCTGATGAGGATTGGCATTTAAATCATGTTTGTGATATGACCATTGACTTAGTGGACTTCCAAGTTTTTCTCGAAAAGATACAAAAGTTATGTCATAAAATTATAATTTTTTAAAATGTATAGTGGGTCTTTCCTCCATAATTTTGGAAACCAAAATAGTATATTTCATTTTGTATGCAAACTTTGAGGATTAACTTGAAAAAAAAGTGGAGTGAAGTTCAAGACCTTCTCATGCATTTCAAAACATTATTTTAAAAGTGTCACAGTGTGAAAAAAAGACTCAATTAGCCCTTTTTCGCATGTGTATTATATGTTACAGACTAAAAACTTCAATCTTCATGAGATATGTATAAGTTCAATGTAGAGATTTGACAGATTTACAAAAAGTATACTTTAATTTTAGATGAAATATTTAGGAAAATTTTGATACAATACTTGATATCGCGATTACTTAACTTAGCTGAACTCTTTCGTGAAGGAGGTAGGAATCATGTTGGGTGGGGGCAATATGCTATTCAGTACAATTAATGCAAGATCAATCATTCAATTTGTAGCATTTATAAGGACAGATAAGTAAAAAATCCTGGTGGAATACCTCGCTAAACAATCGCTGAACCAGCCTAATATATTTTTGAGAGGAGTCAATCCTCAATTGTCACATTTTTAAAGATATTTAAAATTATGTGCGGTATGATATTATTTAGAGTGTTCGAAAAGTTTTCCTTTGAAGTCACGTGGTTACACAGGGTATAAAAAGTAAAGCCATGCGGTAGCGCGGCACTCTAAGCTCGATCGCTAGGATTTAAAGATTACATGTAGTATGGCTGATAGTGATGCAATTGAGTGCAATGAATTTGGGCTGTACAGTTGTATTATTTAAAGATGGCTATGTGTTAGCAGTATATTTGAATAAAAGCACTAGCGAGCAGCGTTCCTACTTAATATGTGTTGTGTTTTATTCATTAAGCACTTCATTTTTTTATATTCGGACGAACGAAGTGAGGGAGAATATAATTTTAATTAAGCGGACTCTTATAGTTAAATTTTCATTGAAAATCGTCACATTTTTCAGCATATAAAGTATTCTAAACTTTCCTTATTTGACAATCTACTATATGGAATTCAATATCTGGCAAAACATCGTGATTTGTTCGAATCATTCGATTGTCACTAATGTAAACAATGTCATTTGCCTCCAGAAAATAGACTTTTCTATACTCCTCGCAAAAGAGCGTAGGTAAGTTAGATTGGTACTCATTGGTAGTCATGACATAACGTATTGAGATTTAATTTTTTCACCTTCATGTTTGTTGCGCTATAGACTTATCGCTCGTTATGTTCTCGAACTCCCATCTCATTATCATCCAATAATAAAAATACTTTTCCAAAGCATGTGAATTATATTTAGATGATAATCAGATACATATGATAAACAATAGATAAAAATTGATATTTTGGTCCTATCTACTCTTCATGCATATATTAACATGTATAAAGTCCACAACAATAAAATGATTCATTTGATTTTTATTAGGATTTGTTCATCGACATCCAACATATTGTTTACATGTTTATGATACGTTTGTCCCAGAAATCTTGAAAGATATGTACACTCTGCAACTTTTTTACTTAAACTCTTTCGTAGTGGAAATAAGACGTATTGGTAAATAGATTGTGCCCTGTAGTCCATCTGGCTGTTTGTCCTCAAAAACTTTAACCTTGCTCATAACTTTGGAGTGAGTGGGACTATAGCTTTCATATTTCACTGCTGTACACTTGTATTCCTTGTGACAAGACCTTTCTTTGGGTACCACCACCACCAAATTTGACCTCTTGACCTTGAAGTTTGACCACTTTTACAAAAAATATCACTCTTTAACCTTAGTTTTAACTTATAACTTTTGTACAGTTGGTGTTAGGGCTTTCATACTTCTCATTGGTATGTTCGGTCCTTCGGATGAGACCGTATAAACCGAGGCCCCGTGTCACAGCAGGTGTGGCACGATAAAGATCCCTCCCTGCTCAAAGGCCCTAAGTGCCGAGCATAGGCCTAAATTTGCAGCCCTTCACCGGCAATGGTGACGTCTCCATATCAGTGAAATATTCTGGAGAGGGACGTTAAACAGTATACAATCAATCAATCAATAACTTATTTGACAGGTCTGCCCAAGTTTTGTATTAAACTTAAGCTTCTGAAACTCATCTGTAAAAAAAAATTAATATTTTTGGCCGATTTAAACATTTCGGGATAATGCAAAAAAAATGAAAACGTGAAAAAAAAAACTATTAGGTTCGGAGAGTAAAATGGAGGATAGGTCGGGTTACAGGAAACATGAGTACAGTCATGTATATTTTTTTTGCCCCGGTATAATGTCATATTTGATATTATAGGGAATATGTGATTTGCAGCACCTTCTTACCAATATTTCTTTAAATTCCAGGTATTCTGAATTTGTCAACTTCTAGCCAAGATCCTGTATGTAAGCTGAATGTGGAGGACAGATGTACACACAGTACTAGTATAGAGGGTAAGTAGACCATAAAAAAACAAGATGTGTTTGTGAAACACTATGCGCCCGGCAGCAACAAAGTTTGGAAAAAGCTATTTTTAGCATTAAGGTCACAGTCAAGGTCACAAAGTCATTGACCTTGAAAGAGGTTGATTAGTGGAGTATGGAGTGGACTCCATGCAACTAAACTGGAAGTGAACACCGCAGTGAATATTTGAAGTAATTGAAGAAAAGAAACAAAAAAAGTGCATGTAAATCTTCTTGTACAATAATATGTTTCCATATGTGATCAATTAAAAAAAGAAAAAAAAAATTAAAACAAATTAATGCTTCATCAGGGCGGTAAGACAAGCTGTTTGGCATTTTGTTGACTTGGCTTTTCAATGATTTAAATTTGGCACCGTGTAAAAATAGAATTATCTGTCCCTGGTACATATCATCTTACAACATGTACAAGTTAGAATAAGAATTGATAACTTTTTAAAGTTTTCTTAAATATATTTAAAATAACTGAATCAAAATATGTTGAATAATTATTTATTTTATTTTGTTTGAACAAGCTTTCATAATGTTCAAAGACGTCAAATATACACTGCGAGATTTACTTCCAGTTTAGTGGCATGGAGTCCAGGATGAGCTGTCAAATTAGAAAAACGGCCAGAAACGGCCTGTAGTCGACAAGCAGATTGGCTTTCTTAACTTGAATAAACAGTAAAACGCTCCGAATATTGAATTTATTGCGAGATTTTTTAGGCCAAGCCCAGATCTATTTGTTTAGGTGGGTCCCCCCAAAACGTTGCCATCCTGGTGTATTTAAGTTGAAGGTAGGAAAATTTTTTTCCGTATTTTTTTTGACAATAAGAACTTCAGACTCCTGTCCTTTAACATTTTAAAAAATATTATTGATTTTTTTAAAGTCACTTGCCCACGGGCATGTACCTATTAAAAAAATTCACTTGCCCCCCATTTAAAATTCACTAGCCCCGGGCATCGGGCAAGGGGATTTGTCAGACTCTGGTAGTGTAGATTCAAGCTTGTTCAAATCATGACCCCCCAGGGGTAGATTGAGACCACAATGGCCGATCAAAGTTTTACATAGGAGTATATACTAGGAAAAATCTTTGAAAATCTTCATCTCAAGAACTACTGGGCAAGGAAAGATGAAAACTCATGTGTAATCATGTTCAGGTAGTGTTGAATCAAGTTTGTTCAAATCATAACCCCCGGGGGTAGGGTGGGGCCACAATGGCCAATCAAAATTTAAAAAGGAGTATATAGGAGAAATCTTTAAAAATCATCTTCTCAAGAACTACTGGGCCAGGAAAGATGAAACTCATGTGTAATCATCTTCAGGTAGTGTAGATTCAAGTTTGTTCAAATCTTGACCCCTAGGGTACGATGGGGCCACAATGGTGAATTCATCAAAAATGAAAACCAAAATCAAAAGTTTCAATGAAAACAAGACTCCCCGGGGTAGGGCTGCGCCACAATGGCTTATCAAGAGTTTACATAGAATATATACTAATGTATATTTTATCCACCTCCCAACCATTTTTAGTTATATCTACTGGTAAAAAAACTCGCTTGAAGTGAATTTTCAGCAATATAACATATAATTTTAATCAAGCGAGTTCTCAGGTAATAAAAAAATTCATCCCCCATAAACAAGTAAACTTCAGTACTGAGCTGACTTGTTTTTTTTACTAGCCCATGTGCTCAGGTGAGCAATGTGGCCCATGGGCCTCTTGTTTTCCTTGTAACTTTTGATTTTGGTTTTCATTTTTGATGTCCCTTTTGTGAGACAAGATCGAGATGTTTCGGACTTTGGAATGATTTTAATCCTTGACCTTTTTATTTGACCTTATTTCAAAATATTGCTTTGGAATTGACAATATATGATAGGGAATTAATATTTAACACAATATGCTGTATAAAATAGCATCTCACAAACTAAGATACCGAAAGCAAGGGACCACAATTCTTTGAATTTGCTTAATTACATTGCTTTAAATGCTCAGAAATGATGTTTTCTAATTTCAGGTATTATCGTGGTACTTCAAAACTCCAAACGACAGGGAGAAGAAGAAAACTGCATATTTCCGATGGATCTTCACAGCAACATGACCCAAAGCACTACCTTTAAAGGATTTGATTATGACATTAAGGAAGTTAAAAAAAATGAAGGCATTAGTCATACAGAAAATTAAAGAACTTTGTGTCTGAATATTATATCAACAATACCATTGATCTAAAGATGGATTATTTTGCCTTATAATTTATATTAATGCATGAACATGTAATTTTATTCTTTTTTTTTATATATATGCATGTAGTGATACCATTTTTCACAAAGCTTAAAGTTATGTAGGGCCACACCAATTTAATTTCTTGTTCGTCAGACATTTGATTTAAAAAAGTACAAGTGGGCAAGCGGTTAACTGATAATATTATTACTCTTTGCTGGGCAATTTTTTAGGCAGAGCGTGAAAATTTGAGCGGACAATAATATTTTTTCTGATTTACAGAGTAAGCAGATTTAAAATACAATAAAAGAGCAGAAATGGAACAGAAAATAGCATAGAATTCCTATGGTGCGAGAAATTGAAATTAATATTATTTGTATGGTTTTCATTAAAGAAGGGCGTGGGTCCGACGAACAAAAAATTTTATTGGTTTGGCCTAGATCATTTAGATTCTATTTTTTTTTCAAATTACCACATGCTAGAATTCATAAAAAGTAAATTTATATATGGCTGGTGGTTTTGGCCATTTTTAGACTATATTGATATCCTTTAGAAGGAGAGCTCCTTATAAAATTATACAAAAAATGACCAAATTTTAAAGCGGCACTATGACGCACAAAGGGTAAAATTGACAAATGTAGAATTTTCGCATGACCTCTGTAAATTTTTTTCAATTCCTAAAAGTATTCAGTTTCAGAAAATTACATGTTTCAGAACCTAAAAATGATATTTTTATGGGGAAAAATAAAAGTAAAAATAATTTCTGTCTGCCCCAGAACGAAAATATTGCAAAATACCCTGGTACTTCTTCCTCCCTATTGTACGCGTGCGCAGAAAAGTGTTGAATAAGTTTCCATAGTTACCATGGTCTCAGTTATCCACGAATGAATGTAAGAAGACCAAAAAATTTGATTACATTTTTTAAAAAAAGTTTTTAGAATATATTTCTCACCTTTGCATGCTCCAGTTGAATGTTGTTTACAAGTTTGAGCTAAAAATAAGAGTTGCGTGACCTTGACATAACCGAAACAACGAAACGGTAGATATATACAACCTTTATTTTTCCGGCACTTATATTGTGCAGTCAATTCTTGCAGTTTAATTGTCATATATTCGCTAAATACTCATAATTTCATAAGTCTTTCTCTGTATGCTACAGATATCTTAAAATTACGATATGATTTTGACTCACTGTGCTTCTTTAAAACTAAAATGTACAGAATTTTTCTTTGCCAAATGATAGTTCATAGAACCACAGTTCTTCAATCATGTATACTTGGAGATCGGTGGATGGATATTCATATTCAATACACAGCTGAAGCAGGTTTTGTAAGGTTTATTTTATTTTCAAAAGGAATGCATTATTTTCTTGAGTCCAATAATGTTAAGCTCTTTAATAGAAACAAATGTAGAAGATTTATCATCTTTTATTTAGAATTTTAAAGAATTTGTTTATCACTCAGTGAAAATTATCCCTTGTTATAATACATATTTTTAAAATGCATTTACAAATACTTTAATGTTGAAATGACCATGCAAGGAAGAAAATAAAACAAGTTTAAGTGTACATTATATGCTTTTATATCCAAATTGGCTTCTGTGGAAAGAGAAAGGTTCATATAAATAGTATATTGATTAAAGGAGTACATAATGTTCTTTAGAATTTCAGTAAAAGAAGATGGGCGCATTTGGCGGGTGATCTGCAGGAATCATTTGTAGGAAACATTTATGGTTTAAATGTCCATGATTTGGTTGGCTGAACATACCTGGCCAGATTTTACAAACACATCCATGGGTTTTTTTTCATTTAGTTTGAAAGACATTGTGAAATTGTAAAATTTATGTCCATTTTTTTTCTAGGGGGTACTATAACATAGTAATATTTCACAAAAAATAAAATCTAAAATATATTTAATGCATAGATGCATGATACGTGTACATGTACATTATAAAATAGAAGATTAGAACTGATTTCGCTTGAGAACCAAACTGAACCAAGATTTATCTAATTTAAAATTTTAATACATCAGTACATAAAATCAAACTGACAAAATAAATGGTTGCTTGCCTGAATAAAAAAAAAAATTATCGCCCCATGCCAGGCTCGAACCAAAAACTTTTCACTTGGTGTGCACTGAACAGGTAGCCTAACTTTCTGAGCTATCACCGCTACACATGTTCTAATGTCTTTAAAAGGACAAAGAGGCACCACATTGACACATTTGGATTTTTGGTGGAAAAGTTCATTTTTCGTGGTCTCTGGGTCTTCTCTCCATTTTTTAAAAAAGTGTAATCGTTTCTTTGAATTAAAATACACACATATAACGTTTCAAAATTATGGAGAGAAGACCCAGACATAGAAAATTTTTAGAAAAATGTGTTTCAAAATGTACAATTTTGTACCAAATGTCTGATATGGCCAATTTTCAAGTTATTTTTTAGCAAATCAAAGCTTAATTTCGGGAAAATATTTTCCGTTCCTGTTGCACAGGAACCCGATAAATTAAAAAAATGTTAAAATTTCATGTGACATGTCAATAAAATTTTCACTTTTCAATTACGCCCAGGTTCCTGCCGAATGCCAATCAAAAGCGCCCTCGTTCTTT
>PRKT01000559.1:252612-263159 GCA_003671525.1 Saccostrea glomerata | reverse complement strand
CCCCCCCCCCCCCAAACTTCGCAAAACGCAATGTTTTCACTCAGGACCACTGACTTGCGAGGATGGACTAAAACTATATTAAGAACTTCCTGAACTAGTTTTGAAATTTTTTCTCCGGAATGGGGGGGGGGTTACTTTTTTCTAGGCATAAATAAAGACAAATAATAACCCCATAGAATATGTCCGTAGAAAAAGTTCTGTCCTTTATGGAGTAAATGTAAATGTCTCAATAATTTCCGAATATCCCTCGTATATTGATAATATTACATTATACCATCATTGTATTTTTTTTAAGGTCAAGGCAATGACTCAGAATTTAAAGGAGTAAAGGGCTTATCGAGTCCAAAATGGCAAGGAGAGCATTGTTTTTCAATTTTACAAAATCACTGATCGTCATGACAGAAAAAAGCATCAATAATAGTTTTATATGATTCAACGATTAAAATGATTCAAACTGATGGAACAGACACGTTTCTTGTTTACAAGTCAGAGACATGCAAACCCAATGAGACCATCGGAGCTAACATCAGCTAAACCAGTATAAGTTTTGCATTTGAAATCTTTTTTGGCAAAATGTAGAAAAGCAATAAATGTCGAAGCATAGCATTGAAAGGTGTATTTTAAGAGGCAAAATGACAAATTACCTTAGAAATATCTTGGATCAAAAAGTTTTGTGATGTAAGGGTGATTTCCTTTTATTTTTCTGTATCAAATTTAAAACGTTGGGGGTAGCATGAAAAGGACAATCAGACTTCCAGTGAACATTTTAAATGTTCAAAAAGAACAACAAAAAAATACGATCATGGAAATAGTTATAAATGGGAGGAAACTCCACCCTTCTGATTCTATCACCCCCTCAAATCAAGGGTTTTTGATCCGCTCCGCTGTATATATATGTGGGGATCAAAAACCGGAGGGCAAGCCCCTTCTCAATTTCCTATAGTGCCTGAATATGTTCGTTTGAGCGAAATTCGGATGCAGACAAAATAACTTTTCTGAAATTGTTTTCAATCTTCTGTATTTTCAGTTCAATTTAGGAATGAAATATCCATATATTCACTAGGAAGGTCAAAATTGAAAATATTTATCTACATAAAAAATTCAATATACACAAGACTGTATTGAAATGTTTCTACATTAGTTTCACAATTTAAGCACTGTTTTAAAGTGGGTACATTGTGTAATTTTTGAATTTATCGGGTGGTATTAAATATAAAAATTACAATATGACAATTTTTGTATTACTACCACCCGATAAATTCAAACATTACAATATGACAACGGGTTTAAAAAATTCCTCTAATATATGTCTGTGTATCCAATTCTCAGACGACCATGTTATCATACATGTACATGTACTTGAATGTACGTTATGCTTGGAATCTTCTTTATTCTACGAGTAAATTTTGAAGAATTTCTCAAAGAGTATCCCACTGTTTATAAATAAAATTGAATCGATATAATACACGGACGATATTTTTCAGACATGCAGAAATTTTATGTCCTTCTTACACGTATATGATTGCCACGTCTGATTCATATTTGGACGTTCTTCTGACTATAACAGTACTGACTATATTTAAGACTTAATTAAAAGTAAATTTTCTGCCAAACGAATGACTTTAGCTTTTTCTATTGTCATCTTTCCCTGTTTAGGAAATAATACAGGCACGTGGCAACAGAGAAGGGAAGGGGGGCTCCCCCCACTTTTTTCCCAACATAACTTTTACTATTGCAAATGTTCATTGATAGGCTGGTTGCTTCCCCCTTTTGTGGAACAGTAAATTGAAATAAGGGTAATGTAACATTGTATGCAAAAAAAAAAGATACTGAAAGAAGTTGGTATCCGAAAAAGTTGCCCCTCTTCACCCACCCCACCCCACGAAATAGGATTTTCGAGTTTGGATAACGTCGCAGCTGTTGCAGAAAATATTTTATATACCTAATATATATTTTTTTTCTGCGAAAGCTGCGACGTTAATTTCCGTACTAGCAAAGAAAAGCGCTTAACTATTTATATTAATTTTACATATTTATGAAAAAGGTCAAAGTTAAATTAAATAAGTTAAATATTATACATTTATTGACGGAGTTCGAGGACAACATGCGCTTTGTCAGTCCCAAGAACCAACTGTCTGTCTGAGGATGTTGGAACGACAAAACGCATTTTACCCGAGAACTTAGTCAATAAATGTTTTGCTATACCTTTCATTTTCATTTTTTTCACATATACATGTATTTTGTACTATCTACCGTGATGTAACCTCAGTTCCGTCATTACTGAACACCAATGAATGAAAATGAGATTAAGCTCCGCCCATTCTGTGACTTAAGCGATCCAACACCTCATCGACCGGTCCAACATCTCACTAAGCGGTCAAACATCGAATGTTTTTATGCCCGCTCAGCAAATCATTACACATTTATTGACTGGGTTCGAGGGCAACATGTGTTTTGTCGGACCCAAGAACCAAACTGTCTGTCTGAGGCTGCTAGACCGAAGGCACACAGTTTGGTTCAAGGGTCCGACAAAACACATTTAGCCCGAGAACTTTGTCAATAATTATTTTGTTATACTTTTCAGTTTATTTTATTGACACGCATGTATTTTGTACTGCATTCCGTGATTTAAAATTAACTCCGTCACTGTTTAACGAATGAAAATGAGATTAAGCTTCTTCCAGTCTGTGACGTAAGCGATCCAACATCTCACTAAACGGTCCAACATCGATTTTTTTTTTGTGCCCGGTCAGCAAAACATTAAAAATTTTAGAATTTTTTCGTTTAGATTTATGTAAGAACAAATTTTTAAAGGTATAACAATAGATATAATGGACTTTTTTTTCGTTTATTGCCTTGTATAGGAACAATTTTATAAGGAATATATTGCAGACATAGATATGTCATGATTGCGCGGACCCTGGGGTCCACGAAGCAAATATATAAGCGAGATTTAACAGGATGCAAACGACAGGCTATGCATGCGCGAGAATGATGGAGAGTTCGCACCCTTAGGTTACTTGCCCGTAGAATAATTCGCCCTATTCGAATTAGAATATGCCATTATTTGCAAATCGCGCTTTTAAATCCACATATCGCAATTACATAGTCATTGGCGGATCCAAATTTCCCACTTATACAGTCACATACCTTTTATGTACAAACTAAACTATGATTCTGTTGTACAAGCATTTTAAAAAGTAGGAAGAACTTATATACATGTAACTTAACAACTTGAATGAAAAACGTCATTCAACGACTAATTCTAGATTTTAAAAGATAGAAGAAGTTTTCAATGGCATAAGTCTTGTGCATCAAGGTTCGCAAAATAATTTTTTCAGCAATCCAATACCGTTTGATAGAGGTCTATATATAGCAACGGGTTTTGATGTGTGTGTGTGGGGGGGGGGATTTCTGCGTGCTACAGAGCTGTGATACACGTGAACCATCATCATATCTCTGTTCTTCTTCCGCATAAATCCAGAACGGGTGTCAAGTCGCAGCCATTATCGGTTACATGCACATGTATCAAATAGCCCGATTTTTGAAACTGACAAAACTTAAGGCCGCTAATCGGAGATAAAATTTAACAACTTTGCTTTGAAACTACAATCAGTCATAAGTAGGGAAATCATTGTGGAAAATGTGAACAAACCTACATGAATATTCACTACACCTAGAAAATTTTTAATTGAATTTCGGTTAGAAAAACATGCATATGGTCCACGTATTTCAGTCCTTTTTTAAGGACAGCAACTTGTTGTATTTATAACTGATGGAAGAAGGATATGGAGATAACGAACAGTATTCAATATCAACATCTATAAAACAATACAAAATAGGAGCAGAGCAAACACTGACCTGCGAAACATCAGAAGTGGGATCAGGAGCCATGGAGGAGTGAGCATCCCCTGCTGACCGGTCACACCCGCCGTGTATCGACCACAGAACTAAAGAAATGATGTCTTTAAACGAGACTGCTCATATTCTTTTTTCATCAACTTGCTTGTCAATAATTTACTGTGTTTTAGAAATTGTTCATACGTAGAGAATATAGGTACTCTTGCGTATCGAATCAAATGATATATATATAGACGCCATATGCAGGTGATGAAGGTATATTGCTGCATAAGTAATGGAAGTAATGGAAGTTGACGATAGAAAAGTTAAAGTCATCACGTTTATCATAAAGCTTGGTTGTTAGATTACCATTAACACATTTTTCAAGTAAAATATCAAAGTTTGAAGCAGATGTGCCAGACTCTGTGATATATTGTATCGACGTAGGAATGGAAATTACTATTGTTAATTGACAATTAATACGCCGTCGATATATCTAAATGTCGAGTGTTTTCTTCTTTTCACGCATAAGATTTTTCACAAATTCTGCTTCATATGAATTTAAAAACAGGTCTGCCGATAATGGAGCACAATTGTTACCTATGGGAATTCCAATAGATTGTTGATATTTTAAAATCAGTGTTCATTAATTTCACCTTTTTTTCATTAGGAAATACATAATATATTATACCAAAAGTATGTCTTCATACGAGATATTATTAATGTCCTTTTCGATACATTCTACCTAATAAACAGGACTTTATATCATCCAAAATATATACATAATTATATAACATTGCATATCTTTCCGCTTTTTTGTCTTAGCTATCAATGTCTATAATCAGTCAAACGTCCAAATATGAAGGGAATAAAAGACAGCCAACCAATATAACTAATATTTGGCATTTTGCGATTTTCAATGTGTTTGAAATATAGAAATATATACAAATGTAATGGTGATTTATTTAAATGTACGTTCACTGTTGGTCAATGAGGACATATTGGAGAATTAAGCATTGAAGTTCAAACACTCTAATGAAAAAAAATGTCAATTTTCAAAAGGGGTAAAATTTTTAGATATTTTCATACAAAAAATGGGACTTTTTTTTCTTCGGGTTTTTGTCGTTAGAAAATGACCCCGTCATTTCATTACTATGGTAGTCATTACACATCTTTACACCGGCCTGGCACAGTGGTTAAAATTCCTTATATAATCTAGGTTAGTAATTTTTAAAAAGGGGGCCCCCTAGCTCTTCCAAAATTGGGAAGTGAGTGATCTATGGGTGTTAAGTGTTTGTGTTAAGACGGAGCTCTATGTATCGTAAAGTAAAAATGTATGTATTCTCCTACTAACCAAAAAAAAAATGTTCCGCGTGGCGCCGTGTCCTTAATTCGCGAATTCGAATCCACTGCGGGACGCGGAGATCAGTCCTTCTTATGATACCGTATGAACCAATTGAGGTCCCTCCTCATAGTAAGTGTTGACATGCACGCCAAAAGACCCCTCATTCATAAATGGCTCTGAGGGCCAGGTATAGATGTTTATGTAAATTCACTGCCCTCTATCGACAAATGGTTGTGTCTTCATGCATACGAGAGAAAAATCCTCTAGGGGATGTTCAACAATGCACACCGATATTTCTAATATACCATAGTTATGTCAAATGGTAGTCAGAAATTCTTTGAAATTCTTTTTTTCTGTTTTTAATGCCTATATTTCGAATCCAAGAATGTTTCAGTTTTTTTATCCCATTAAGTTCGATTTGTATTGTCGTAAATGTATTGTCGTTCTCAAGGTCAATGCAATGTCCTATGCATAACATAACAAGAATGCCATTAACAAAATAGATTAATTTGTGTACGGAGTTAGAAAAATGAATAAAAACTTCAAAGTTTACAGTATCAAGGCCCTACCAACTTAGCTGCAGAACTGTAGCTCTCCGAAAAAAATATATTGACATACAGGTCTGTAAATTCAACATATATTTTTCGGAGAGCAGCTACTACACCAAGTAGGGTAAATATGTGTATTGCACACTTGTGACACATAATTCATATTTGAAAAATGTAAGCAAACAGGGTTAATGTACTTTCATAATTAAAGAGAATTAAGGGCTCTCACTAGGAAAAAAAAGCACGCGTAAAAAGACACACCCCCCCCCCTCCACCAACACACACACATTTTTTCCAACATGATTAATGAATCCATTTAAGAAAATTATTTCATTCTTTTTTATTCTTTTATGAAGGAAACCTGAAATCACTGAGTCTGATTTTTTTTAATTATCTTATTGTGGTATTGTCCAGGAACGAGGGAGCGTCAAGCCTAAGTCTATATTATGCGACATACATTCGAGGGCTGTTCATATGCCCATAATCATCATGAGCCCCATAGCATTGTGGTTATCGCGTTACGTATCAGTCACATTACCCAGCCAACCGATGCGTTTTTCGATGAAATTGCGTGGTTGCCGGCCGGACACCACTAGTAACTGGACGTTGACTGAGGCCATTTTGCATATTGGTTGGGTTATCGATAGAAAATAATTCGTCGTAAAAAAGCAGCGATTTAACCACCGATGCCCCACATCGCTCCTCATCGGCAACCCATCATTAACACATCTTTCAAGGATTGGCCGATGTATGGTCGAACATCGTAAAGTCTCCGTTGAATCTAAGATCATCGGAGGGTTGAGTTGAGGGCAACAGACATTGGTCAATCATTGGTCAATGTTCGACCGAACAATTGCCTACAGTCGACCGACGTACAAACGATGTTCGCCAATGTATAAGCGATGTAACATACATTGGCCAATTACCTTGGGACATTGTTTAATGATTAGCAATGCATCGCTGGCAACCACGCCATTTAAAAAAAAAACGCATTGGTTGCCCATCATATACCCATTGTTTGATAATGTGACTGATATTTTGAGGACTACTGGACCGATGTGGACCGATGTTTTGGCATCACTCACATCACGGATTACCAACGATTACCACCAGTCTACGGCCACCGGCCGAAAAATGTGAGCTAGGCATTATTCTCAGAGCAGTATGATATTTCGGTATTTTATTGCATAGGGGCTTGTCTTCTGGATTGATAAATGTAAAATAATTGTTCAAAAAATTTTATCTACATTAAATATACACTCTAAAAATTGCTTTAATAAAGATTCTGACATGATCAGGCAAGAAAAAAAATGTTTTAAAATAAGTACTACACCTATATACATAAACCCTTATGTAAATAGGTGTAGTACTTTTTTTTAAAACATTTTTTTTTTCTTGCCTGATCATGTCAGAATCTTTATTAAAGCAATATTTAGAATGTATTTAATGTAGATAAGAATTTTTGAAAAATTATTTTACATTTTTCAATCCGGAAGACAAGCCCCTATGTTTTATTGCTAGGGTTTGAATCCCACGTATACCATTTAATATTTTTATAAATTGAAAATTTTTTATGAGAAACAATTTCTCTCAGAAAATGGTTTTTCCTCATAATTTCATAAATTTTATTAATGAGAAGTAAATTTAAATACGCAATTTACATATCAAATGTGATTTCTTAATATCTGACGCTATAGGCTTTCTGCACCCCTTACCTCCCCCTCCATTTTCTTTAATTTGCACTGGGTTTTGCTACGAAAACAAAATCTTTATTTAACTGTCCTGCTGTTAATATAATCATACTTTGTTAAGAAAAAAGAAAATAATTATTTCAAATGCAATTGTAAGACAATGGTAGTATGCCTCCATTCGTTTACGTCTTGGTTATGCATATTAAACTCATTCTTCAATATTCAAGCATGTTTATCCTTTATGACTTTAATGAGTTCTACGTTTATGCAATTTAGGTTTAATAAACTCAATCTACATAACTTTGAAAATCTCTCTGAGACCTCCTTAGCAATGTCCAGGTTGTCAAGATCGCACCACATTTTAATTACTCGACTACCGATTTTTTTTTATCAATTCTGTTATTCTTCACTGAGTTATATTGATCAACTCTAAAGATAAATTATAGCTTGACAGTTGCTGAGAAAAATGAAATTTAAAGATTTCATTCTTCGAATACGTATGTTCAATGCATCTGGTCACCATTTTAAAGAAATGACATTGTACTGCCCCTCTCCCCTTCAAAAACATAAGTACATTAAGTATATTTTATTGGAGGGTGGGGTGGGGTGGAGTGGTGGCTCTCGAGGAAACTGTGCTCTACACCTTCTACACAGAATAGGACACCCCCTCCCCCCCACAAAATTGACGTTAGTGTGAGATTTTTGTAGGGAGGATTTTAGGGGGAGCCTACTATACAAGATTGATATGTCGCGATCGTGTTACAGAGACCAAGAAACCGGTATTTTCATTGTAGGTACATACATGTACAATAAAGTTATAATTTCCAGAACTTATTCATTTATTTGTTGAATCTTCCACATTACATCTATAGAAGTGTAAAAAATTTATAAGGTAAAACATGGCATCATACATGTAGCATCCAAAGTTGCTTACACTAAAAAATGAAATTATGTTGTTTTTCCGTAGATAGTAAAACCGGCATGTAAAAATATTGCGATATTATGGTTTGGAAAAATAATTATGATGTATCGTAATACGAAAATTTTGGTGATATCCATCCCTATTTAATTAGTTTTTAAAGAGAGACTAGATCAATGTTGAAACACAATTTCTTTCGACTCCATTGAACTGTCTTAATTAAGTTTTATGTAATGAGTAAGGTAAAAAAAAATATGGCGAAGATTGCGATAGTATTTGAATCTGGATCCTCGGAATCTTCTAGACAAGTCCACTACCAACTGAGCTAGCTTGCAACCGACGATCAATCTCGTATGACCACAACATTTATACTTTAATGCATGTTAGAAGCAGATCAGACAAATAAAAAAGAGGGGTGGGAGTCAAGACAGATCTAGAAGATCTAAGATTCATAGTAGATTGAATTTTCACATTCAACGAGTCTTACGAGCTCTGTAAGTGTTATCGTTAAAGTTTACGACTCACCGGGTGTGTTCAGTTGGTAAAGTCTGTACACACCAATGAACAAGGACTGACAATGTACTGTGAGGGAATTTTGCTTTCGATCATATCTGCTCTGAATTTTCTGGATAATAGTTTGATACACATTAATACACATCAAAATTGCCACTTTTCATAAGTATGAAGAATGAAATTTTAAAAAATATGAAGGAGGGAGGATACATGTATGTCAATCAAACCAGTCCACAATTAAGTTTGAAGTTTCAATAATTCCGAGATGAAATAAGACTTTTATTATATTTTCATGTGGAAAGCTAAATTGCAATTGAATATATATGTCGTGATAAAATACAGAAAATTTGAAAAAATACTCTAGACATGTATTTTCAGTTTTGTGTCTATTTACCTTTAAAGCTCGTGTATCCCATAGACTTATTCTTGGTCACCTGCTACTTCTCAGTTACTAAATGACATTAGTTGTCTATGGAATCAGCTGTGTAATTAAAGTTGACACATTGAACCTTGGGGAGCTCAACATTACCGCTACATCGCTAAAAATTTCAACTCATTATCGCTATAATTTTTTTTTTTACAAAATTTCAACCGATCATTACCGCTACTTCTTATAGATTGAAATATCACCAATACATATGGATCGCCATGGCTGCCTTATGTTAGGTGATCATATAATATGCTGTGGGTCTATAATATTATATGCTGTGGCTATATAATTATATGCTGTGGGTTTGTAATTATATGCTGTGGGTCTATAATTATATATGCTGTGGTTCTATAATTATATGCTGTGGATCTGTTATTATATGCTGCGGGTCTATAATTATATGCTTTTGTTTTATAATTATATGCTGTGGGTCTATAATTATATGCTGTGGATCTATTATTATATGGTTTCGTTATTATATGCTGTGGTTTCATTATTATATGCTGTGGGTTCATAATTATATGCTGCAGTTGTATTGTTTTTTTTTTATTTTACTTGCTCAAAAAAATGCCTAACCGTAATAGGAATGAGAGAGTGGAGTGCTGAACAGGAAGGTATTACATGATTGACTGAAATGAGGTACATGTAATGCTTTTTTTAAGTAAAAAAATATTAATGTTTGAAATAAATGAGGGAATGTATGAATATTACAGAAATATAGAAATACAAGGGGAGATTGTAGAAGCGGGATTGATTTTTTTTTTCTGGCAGTGTTTTTTTACTGCCGGTTAATTTTAAACAATTGCAGTTTTGACCTACAGCATATAATTATATAACCACAGCATATAATTATATAACCACAACCTATCATCGAGCTCTGGGCTACCGTTTGATTTTAATGG
Organism: Saccostrea glomerata; assembly: GCA_003671525.1. Lineage (NCBI taxonomy): Eukaryota > Metazoa > Mollusca > Bivalvia > Ostreida > Ostreidae > Saccostrea > Saccostrea glomerata. Next base: position 252,971 of record PRKT01000559.1, on the reverse strand, counting down.
TCGTGCGAAATTTTGAACACTCTTATTGCCGAACGACGGACGACCGACTTAATAAACTGACTGCCGATGGTCGGACGATGATCGAAGGTTGGTCGACGGATAACTTCAATTGAAGAAATTGGCCACCGACGCAGAAAAATTATAACTTGGACCGATCGATGGACACAAAATTGATTAGCCAACAAAAAAAAGAAGTCAAAATTGGCCAAGACAACGGCCGATGAGCTGACGACTGTCTCCCTAAGAATCTCATTTTTACTTCAAAACTCGTCGGCTGTTGATTGTTGGAAATGCTACTGGGGTTTTACTGATTGTGTAAAGACAGTGTGAAGACTGTGTGTTTTATCCATGAACATGCT
>PRKT01000559.1:206901-234387 GCA_003671525.1 Saccostrea glomerata | reverse complement strand
ACTAGAGTATTATAACTGAAAGCATTTTGTCTGGATTAGTTTATGGAAACAGAAGGATTTAGTATTGGTAAGTCAAGATAGCTGTAAAATTCATTTTGAACTCTATATGTGAGCAGTACTGTAAACCAACTACCAGATAGTACCCTATTTGTGTCATCTTTTATTTGCATATCTAATCTATGTTGATTAATATCCGTGACTATTGAAAGGAAACATTCTCTACAAATACAAAGAAAATTAATAGTTCAGGGCAATTAATAATTTAATATTCACTAGTAAATGTAGGTCATGAAACTGGCTAATATTTCTTCCACTCAAATAAAAGTTGGTTTACAGTACTTCCATTGCTCTAAAAGCAGAAATAAAAAAAAGCATGCTGATATCTTGTATGTTATGAAGCCTAATACATGTACATGGAAATATAGAAACCGGTATATCTAAAATAAAAAAAAAATTTTGGTCCTTGTTTATGATTTCAAAGTAGGTTAAGCCTCATGAACATGCTGAGAAGTTGTCAGAAAATATACATGCTAACCATGCTAACTGTTTAACAATAATCAGATTGTATACTGTTTAACGTCCCTCTCCAGAATATTTCACTGATATGGAGACGTCACCATTGCCGGTGAAGGGCTGCAAATTTAGGCCTATGCTCGGCACTCAGGGCCTTTGAGCAGGGAGGGATCTTTATCGTGCCACACCTGCTGTGACACGGGGCCTCGGTTTATACGGTCTCATCCGAAGGACCGCCCCATTTAGTCGCCTTTTACGACAAGCAAAGGGGTACTGAGGACCTATTCTAACCCGGATCCCCACAGGGCACAATAATCAGAAAATTTTACAAAATGTAATCAAAATTTGGTTAATAATAATTAGTCATTGGCCGATTATATCCATCAATGATGAAATTATAGTACTTATATATACCGTCTCCTGATTTTATGACTTTTTATCCTTTCAACATACTTATTATTTTTGAATTGAAAACATTTTTTTTTACTAGAGAAAATTAAAATTTGCAATAAATTTGCAGTTTGTTTTAAATCTAGTGACGGAAAAGAAATGTTTTAATTAATGTGCTTTGATTTAAGACTTGTAAACATTAGCTTAGTAATTCAGTAGTTTCAATACATTTATTAATTAATATTGATGATTGATTTTTTTAAAGATTTGATAGTTATTTCATTTGTTGAAAAATAGTTTTTATCTGTATGTTCTTGTATAATTAAATAATGCATTTCCAAATGAGTGATAAATGTTTCCCACAAGTCAGCAATATACACTGAAGTGTACATTTATTGGTTGGGCTCAAAGGCAACATTTATATGGAAACAAATTTTTAAGGGTAAAGCAATGGTCAATACATGTGTATTCCTCACAAGTGAACAGTGAGAAATATTCCCCACAAGTCGGCAATGATAAATATAACCTACGTGAGAAATATTCCCCACAAGTCGGCAGTGATAAATATTCCCAGCAAGTCAGCAATGAAAAGTATTACAAGTTAACAGTGAGAAATATGCCCCACAAGTCAGCAGTGAGAAATATTCCCCACAAGTCAGCAATGAAAAGTATTACAAGTTAACAGTGAGAAATATGCCCCACAAGTCAGCAATGATAAGTATTACCTACAAGTCAACTGTGAGGAATATTCAATAACAACATACAATTATTTTAACCCATTCTCAATCAAATTTGGGAAGTATATTGGAATTAGCATGTCTGTCTATCTTTCTATAGGCATTACATATTGAGGGATAATGGTTGGATTAATTTTTTAGCAAATCTCTCATCAACTTCCTGTTTATCTGTGCGTAATTTTTTATGGCTTTTTTTTCAGCAACTACTATGAAAGCAAGAAGTTTGAAATTTTTTAACACTCTTTGTCGAGGCATATCATATACCGGTAGTGAGATTCATTTTTATGCAAATTCGATGTCAACTTTCTATATATCCATGTGTCTCAAGATCTGTACACAATTTTAGTTGCAGTTTTTTCACCAACTGACTATCACAGATATAAAAATGTGGTATGTATCCATTAGATTGAACCCTAGCAATAAAAATCCTGAGTAGCATTCTCCACTGAGACTAGCAAGCTAACAACTATGCTACACAAGTCCTGATGAGGATTGGCATTTAAATCATGTTTGTGATATTACCATTGACTCAGTGGACTTCCAAGTTCAGGGATTTTCCACCCCATTATGGGAATGGGGCCCAGGCCCTCAATACTATTGGGAATTTTACGACATTTTACAACTTTTTGGGAAATTTTATAGCAAGATGTATTTCAATAAATTAACACTTATGATAGGTAACATTGATTTTTTACTTCATTATTCAGAACTTTACTTCAGAAAATAGATCTATTATTATAAAGTTTTAGCCAAGTCTCCAAAAATTATGTTCATTTCATTAAAAGTTCAAACCTAAGCAGGTTTGTTTTACATAAATTTTTCAAAACTTAAACACAGGCTGCTCATTTTTGGGAAAAATGGAGTGATTTTGCAATTGGGAATGGGGCCCATATTCGGCCCTACACGGGGTAGTGGAAAATCCCTGAAGTTTTTCCCGAAAAAATACAAAAGTTATGTCATAAAAAGGTATAGTGGGTCTTTTCTCCATAATTTTGGAAACCAAAATAGTATATTTAATTTTGTATGCAAACTTTGAGGATTAACTTGAAAAAAAAAGTGGAGTGAAGTTCAAGACCTACTCATGCATTTCAAAACATTGTTTTAAAAGTGTCACAGTGTGAAAAAATGACTCAATTAGTCAATTAGATAAGTATAAGTTCAATGTAGAGATTTGACAGATTTACATAAAGTATACTTTAATTTTAGATGAAATATTTAGGAAAATTTTGATACAATACTTGATATCGCGATTACTTAACTTAGCTGAACTCTTTCGTGAAGGAGGTAGGAATCATCTGTTGGGTGGGGCAATGTGCTATTCAATACAATTAATGCAAGATCAATCATTCAATTTGTAGCATTTATAAGGACAGATAAGTAAAAAATCCTGGTGGAATACCTCGCTAAACAATCGCTGAACCAGCCTAATATATTTTTGAGAGGAGCCAATCCTAAATTGTCACATTTTTAAAGATATTTTTAATTAAGCGGACTCTTATAGTTAAATTTTCATTGAAAATCGTCACATTTTTCAGCATATTCTAAGTATTCTAAACTTTCCTTAATATTTGACAGTCTACTATTTGGAATTCAACATCTGGCAAAACATCGTGATTTGTTCGAATCATTCGATTGTCACTAATGTAAACAATGTCATTTTCCCCCAGAAATTTAGACTTTTCTCGACTCCTCGCAAAAGAGCGTAGGTAAGTTAGATTGGTACTCATTGGCAGTCAAGACATAACGTATTGAGATTTAATTTTTTCACCTTCATGTTTGTTGCGCTCTAGACTTATCGCTCGTTATGTTCTCGGACTCACATCTCATTTATCATCCAATAATAAAAATACATTTCCAAAGCATGTGAATTATATTTAGATGATAATCAGGTACATATGATAAACAATAGATAAAAATTGATATTTTGGTCCTATCTTCTCTTCATGCATATATTAACATGTATAAAGTCCACAACAATAAAATGATTCATTTGATTTTTATTAGGATTTGTTCATCGACATCCAACATATTGTTTACATGTTTATGTTACGTTTGTCCCAGAAATCTTGAAAGATATGTACACTCTGCAACTTTTTTACTTCAACTCTTTCATAGTGGAAATAAGACGTATTGGTAAGTAGATTTTGCCCTGTAGTCCATCTGGCTGTTTGTCCTCAAAAACACTAACCTTGCTCATAACTTTGGTTTGAGTGGGACTATAGCTTTCATATTTCACTGATGTACACTTGTATTCCTTGTGACAAGACCTTTCTTTGGGTACCACCACCACCAAATTTGACCTCTTGACCTTGAAGTTTGACAACTTTTACAAAAAATATCACTCTTCAACCTTAGTTATAACTTATAACTTTTGTACAGTTGGTGTTAGGGCTTTCATACTTCTCATTGGTATGTTCAATAACTTTTTTGACAGGTCTGCCCAAGTTTTGTATTAAAACGCTTATGAAACTCATCTGTAAAAAAATTTAATATTTTTGGCCGATTTAAACATTTCAGGAAAATGCAAAAAAAATGAAAACGTGAAAAAAAACTATTAGGTTCGGAGAGTATACAAGAGGATGTTTATAAATGAGTTTCATCTTTCCTTGCCCACTGGTTCTTGAAAAGAAGAATTTAAAAGACTCCCCCTATGTATTCCTATGTAAAAATGACCCTTCATTAATTGCGGCTCGATTCTAACCCTTGGGTTATGATACAACATTGAAAATGACATTAAAGCGACCCGAAGTACTCCGTATGATTAGAACAGAGATGTTCCGGAAAGGTGTGATAAAGTCTGTGATAAAGGTCGAAAGAAAGGATGTTTATCTAGAGTGTGTAATACAGAGCATGCGACTGTGTTCATGGCGGAGATGCAAAATTTCTGTATTATAACAAATATATCTCTAATTCTCACCAGAACTACTACCAGAGCGGGTGTTGCTAAAACGCGGAACGGAACGAAAAACGGAATATATCATTTTAGTTTAAACCACTTAAAATACACTTTTTTTGTCATAAACAATATATTTGAAACACATTCAATCCCCTATTATTAAAAATATATTGATTTAGTCACGGTCAACCTCCTTTCTTTTATTGACAAACAAGCTAATGAAATAAGTCTAAAGGTTTTTACGTGGATTTAATTGTACGTGTATGTGATTACAGTGCATTTATGACTGTATATATGCCATATTTTATTTAAATTTCCCTCTTTTTGTCATTATTTGTTGCTTAGAGTTATGCCCATTTGTTTATAACCCGTCTGGGTTGTTCGCACCCGGGTCTATACTACCCAGCCGTTATTTACTATTTTTATATATTATGTACATTTGTGTAATCAAAAGGAGTCAGCAGTATCATTAATCATTAATTATGCGTATTTTGGGGACTTGGGCTAAATTTCCATATACAACAATGGTAATTATCTCAATCATGGAATTTATATGATATTGTTTAATAATTGTTTTACTTGATTGTTATTTGCAACAGAATACAGAATCTTATTTTTTTAAACACTGAAATTCTTGTCATTCTTTTATCCTTCTGAACACAGACGTATATATACGGGACTAGCCCCTAGACAGTCCCGTTACACAAGAATAAAAGGTAAACATGTTAAAAAAGTGCTTTCACAATTTAATGCATTTATGCAAGAAAAGAACAGTATATTCAAAGCTGAACGAGTGATCATTTTTATTTCAGGCCGTCTTCAAAGCAAAATAAATAGATAAATAGTTTTTAAAAATTTGATAGAAATTTTAGTATCATATGCATGCCTGCTGTTCAATCCAATTCAATGAATAAAATATATTTTAAACAAGAAATTTTAGTGCATTTGCTCCTGATCATTCGATGGAATATGTATGGGCGTCTGAAGAAAATCGAAATTGGTGTGGGGGTAGGCTAATTGAAACCAACAAAAATTGGTAAAGCCCATTTTCAATGCCTATAAAATGTATATATTTGCAAAAAAATATGATATGAGAAATTATTGTCATCAAAATTAAGATGTATACCTTTCAAGATATACCATGTGCTGATACCCTGGTTAATTGTCAAGTGATAATGCCTATATGGTTTCTGCAGAGTATAAGCTATGCTGCATGGATTCGGTGCAAAATGTATAAAAATATTCCTTGTGTCATTTGCAGCTGTAGGATTTTCAAACTTGAAAGTTTTTAATAGTAGAGTAACTTTTCAATTTTTTATTCACCATGCACTTTTACCACGTGCACGCCATTATTATTCGGAAAATCATAACGATTTCCTTTCGTATCTTACACTCCCCCTGGATGGGGCGTACCTATTGTAAACACATGTAATTTAACCATAAATTATCAATAATTTGATACATAATGATAGTGAAATTGAAACAAAATAACAACGATTAAAACTTAATTTAAATAAAGTTTTTAAAATATTTTTCTCATGATTTTATACATGTAATCATTTAAGAATTATTTTGCTGAACTATTGAAATTATAACAAATAACACAACCAAAAATAAATCGGCCGCTGCTGCGGCTGATAATCAGCAGTTCATCGTTCCGTAAGGGTCGATACAATGACCTTGTCAGCAAATACAATTTATCATTGAGTCAAATGCTGAATGACGTTTTTCATACTTATTGCAAGTTCATTATTCATACACCGAATTGACGACCTATTTTCCCGTTATTTTCTGATCATGACAAAGGATACATAGCGGGGGTGACTAGTTGGGATGCTCACTCACTCATGACACCTGATCCCCCTGTTACGTTTTGGAGGTCATTGCTTGCCTATTTTATAATGTTTTATAGACTTATGATATTTAATACTGCTTGTAATCTCCATATCGTTCATTCACAAAAATTGCTGACATAGCAGTGGCATCAGTAGAATTGAACTCTTTTTTTTGGGGGGGGGGGTATTAAAATTTGACAAACAAAAACCCAGTTATATGGATTGGGAGGGGAATCAGTCCTACTCCAATGTCTTTCAATAATCTTTTGTACACCTCCTTACTACTTTATTTAACAAAGTGTTGAGGTTTCAATCAATATAATATAGTAAAAAGGTAATGTTTGGAAAAAGGGAGATATTTAATATACAACACATGTTTAATCAGAATGAAGATGTTAAAAAATGCCAAGATAACAATCAGAGCATACCTTTCGGACAAGCTCGGATAAAAACCACCAACCTGTAAAGTTCATTTGTTGTTTAAATTTTATACCAAATAAAGTACCTTCCTATAGATTTAAATTCTGGATTGATAAAGTTGGAAAACTTTTCTGTGTTAACAATGTAGCATCTTGACAACATTTAATAAAGTTATAAATGGTGTTTGGTACATGTACATGCTTACATTTAACAGTAATTGTAATGCAATCCATATTGTAAATTTACAGTTGTTTGTAAAAAATGAGTACTGAAAGATGTTGGACGGACTTAGAACATATACCCCCACCTCACGAACAAAAAAATTATCTTTTTTGCTTATCAAACTCTTTTCAAGTAAGTTTAATCTCCACACACACTTTCAAATTTGATTCTACGTCATTGCTATGTCCGCAATTATTGTAAATAAGAGACTGAAGCCGTTTTAAATAATAGGGTTTTTTTAAATGAATACGTTAATGTTAAAAATTGTGCATTTTAAGTGATTAATATAAAAAGATATATTCTGTTTTTCCGTTCCGCTCTGCGTTCCGTTTTCCGTTACGCGTTTTAGCAACACCCCTACCAGAGCTACTTTGAACTCCTCGGGCTTTATCATTTGTAGAACACAGAAAATAAAAAAAAGTTTCGAATACATTGGTAAGACATATATATGCACATGTAAGTAGAAACTAGTGCTGATTGTAACGGGAACCGTTACAGATGTTCCCCAAACGCTCCCCAACTCCCTTTTTGTGCCTTATTCCCTGTAAGCTTGATTAAATAAGACAAACGCGATACATTTAAGACTTTAACAAAATTTTACCAGAAGTATTCAGTTTAAGCTTTGCACGCATGCGCATTTGAATGCATGTGCGTAATAACCATATCATCTTGTCTACACCATTGATATATTTTAATATACTAAATATTACAGCATTTAATCCAAAGATATGTTGAATCCAGTGTATTTGGAATTTTACTCATTTCACATGCACGCACGTGCACGCATGTGCATGATGACCATTCCCTGCTGTATATATCTCTAGAGTCTATAATATCTATCTATGTTCTGAATCCCATCCTGTTTGGTTGAAAATCAAGGGAGTTATAGCCATTTAAAGTTTCAGCCAATCAGATTGCAGCGCACGTGCATGCGCGTGATTTGATGAAAATTATTATATATCATATTGTAGGATATCCTAAAGCATGCCATTGTTTTAAATTTCAAAGCATTTCGTCAAAAAACAAGAAAGATAATGAGATTTTTGTTTCAGCCATTCAGAGCGAAGCGCACGTTCATGCACGTGCAAGTATGTTCATGATGACTATACCTTCTTCTAGGAGTCCATTATGTTTGTCTACGTTCTAAATCCCATGCTGTTTGGTTATAAAACACGGGAGTTATAGCCGTTTAAAATTTGAGCCAATCAGATTGCAGCGCACGTGCATGCGCGTAATTTGATGAAAATTCTTATTTAACATATTGTAGAATATCCTAAAGCATGCCTATGTTTTAAATTTCAAAGCATTTCGTCAAAAAACAGAGAAGATATTGATATTTTTGTTTCAGCCAATCAGAGCAAAGCGCACGTGCATGCGCGTGAGTTCGTGCTAATTTGACAGTATCACATTATCTACACTACTAATCTACCCTTATATAATGAGTTTCAAATCATTTCATCAAAAAATTTAAAAGTTATAGCTATATTAAGTATATCAGTCAATTCACTCATTTCACGCGCACGCACGTGCATGCGTATGCGCGCAAAATGACCTTCGTTCCGCACACCTACACTACACACCTATTAACCCTAAAAAGGTTTTAGCTCTGTTGGGTGAACAGTTTCTGAGAACACTCGCGGACAAAAAAGTACCGGAGAACAAAGAAGAAAAAAAAGAATAATAACTAGAAACGATCTCGTTGCGAGCAACGAGAGGTCTTCCGTCCGATTTTGAAAAAAAAGTAAATTTAAGCTTAAAAGGGGATTAAATTTTTTTTGTGACAATGGGGTTTGAACCCAGTGGGGAAAAACCAACTCACTTTTTATTTCTATATCTAGCGCACACTACTACGCTATTGGGACTTCTACTCTTAATGTTCCTGTATATATACTTCTACAATAGTACACCTGTATAATAATCATGAAAGGCGGGCAATTATTCCTAATTTTGCGCCAAACGCCACGAGTAAATCTTCGCGCCTTTTCTTTAAAATGTTCCATTAAATGGGTGTGATATTAACACCGTTATTACAGTGAAATTAAAAAGAATAACGTTCCTAAATCCTAAAATTCGAGGTTTAGAAATCATATTCTGCATTCTACACATTCTATATCGTATATAGGTAAGTTAAACTAAAGCAATGCAATTGCTATAATTTAAAACCCTCTTTTGAATTTCCCGTTTATCCACAGAGTGAACTATCCCTATTAGTTACACTTTCATGAAAAGTTTGAAATGGTTTGACGAAAACATGTATCGCCCTACGACGGTCAAGAATCGGGATACCGTTTATGTTTAACAACTTTTGAATCGTATCGATCTTTGAGAAAAGAATGTTAATTCAAATAACTAGTACATTAAACGATCTTTTAAAAATTTTTTTCTTATTTTGGTCTTTTCTATAAGTTTAATATGACACAAGTGTGCATGGAGTAACAATGTTTACGTTTTATACTTACTATATAGATCGGTATTGTTTCTTGAAAAACTTTTACTCAAACTAAGATTTAAGATCTGTTTTCCGTGGTTCAAAGATAGTAGATATCTATTTCATTTCAACATTTAGTCTATTCTTTTTTCTACTTTGATAACCAGCCAAAACCAATTATAGAAGACGTTTGAGAAGACCCTGGAATATATCTTTAGTTTGACACAGAATCGTAACGTAATTACTACGTGACAATCAACGTACTCATTTACATTCCATTCATCCTTATGTAACTTTCATTTAAGCAAACGCTCAGCTGCCTCTTTAACCCCCTACTCGCGAAATGGCGGAGTTGACAGAGACAGCCGCCATCTTGGGCCCGCTTCAGATTTTCAAATGTTAATATCTAGAGTTTAAATTTATTAATATTCAAACAAATTATATAGTAAGCATCAATAAAAAAGTCTCTATTTACATTCCAAAAATTAGTGAAAAATATTGAAAAACAAAAAAGTTAGAAAATACAATTTTTTTAATTCGCTTGTCGTAACGACCGGAAGTACTGACGACGAACGAAAGGTCGCGTCCTGGAAGGGGAATATCACGATCTATAATCCCTGAAAGTTTCATATTGATATCTTTTACCGTTCTTGAGTTTAACTGCGGACAAAATGTCATTTTAAAATCATGAAATGTCCCGTATTTTGGCACTAAAAGAGATTTTTCAAAAAATCGCTCAGATAGATCAAGTTCATGTTACGACATATCTTTTCTGAAAATTTTATGTAATTCCATCCAGTAGTCTTCGAGAAATCGCGTGCACAAAATTTTGGAAAAAAAATAATAAAAAGAATAATAAGAAACAGTAGAATCACTATAAGGTCTTCCGTGAAGACGGAAGACCTTAATAATAATAAGAAACCGAGTAAAAACAATATGTTCCCAAACTCCGTTTGGGGAACATAATGATGCATTTTTCCCCAAATATTGGCAGAATATAGACAAACACGATTAAGTCCTCTTACGATAGTTCAATAAATGTTCATACAGATACAGCCTGAGTCACAAGCAACCAGGGGGTCTTAACATAACGAAAACTTAAATCTAAGACCATACGTAAGTAAGACATAAGTACATTATTTGTCTTAAGTCCGTATCATAAAGGATGCTAAGAAATACAAATCTTAGCAAAACTTAGGCGATCAACATAGGTGACTTAAGTGCGTGTTATACATAACATGAACACATTATACGTAAAACTGTTACAATTTAACGATGATTATTGTAATTATTTCATTTGTTACTAATTAATACGATACTCTAATACCTCTTCAAGTCAATAAACAGCAATAATGTCTTGTATACATGTATATAGCAATTTAAACATATAAATGAAGCAAAATTACCCGATAGGATATACATGTGTCGCGGTGTACATTAATTATGATTGGAAATCAGTCACAGGTTAACTTGGCCGGTAATCACAGAGAAGCTGAGAGTAGTATTCAGAGGTCTGTGAATAAAGACACAATGAAACACTATTCACAATATATATTAGAAGTTAAATACGAATACACAAATAATACAGGAATGGCGTCTGCTTATATATTTCTACAGAGGGGGAGGGAAAAGAACGATGCTCTGAGGGCGTGGAAGGCTGTAAATACAGGGTCATCATCCATAATCTTAGTATGCTGAATCACCCAAGAGCCATCCCTGGCTAATTTCACCTAGTAAATAATATATTTTTGCATCTATCGACATTTAAAAATTGTATGATGGTGAGTACGCAGTTAAGGACATCCCCTCCCTCAACACACACACATATTTTCAACCTTAACATTTTACTTTCTTATTTTATCATATCTTAATCATGGTATTAAGGGGGATGTACAAGCCATATTGGATCTACAGTACCGACCGGACACAACCTAACAGAAAGCGAACCCGGAGCGGACCCCGGGTTCGCTCTCTGGGTCCGCTCCGGGTTCGCTCGGGGTCCGCTAGGGCTGACCCCGAGCGAACCTGGAGCGGACCCAAAGCAAACCCGTAGCGGACCCCGAGCGAACCCGAGGCGGACCCAGAGAGCGAACCCCAAATTCAGTAGCAGTCCCAGCGAGCGAACGCGGGTTCTGTATTTCTTTACGGAGCTGTCAATCAGGATTAGCGATTAACCAATCAGCGCGTCAACCAATCAAAATAGCATATTGATCTGTCGATTGGGATATAAGATCGAACGTGTTGATTTAATTTGATATAAATCAAAACACTACATACAAGCAAACCGTGTTAATGTGCTGTGTAAATCTATTACGATGATTAAAATACGATTTGATATTATTTATTTTAATTCTCCGGGTTGTATTTTATATTTATATATTTACTTCCTTTATTTTATTAAAGCAATTAATTAATTATATGTTTTAATTTTCCACGTAGAATTATACAAGAAAATTTACGTTTTTATTTCCTTTAGTTTTTTATACCAGTATTGAAAGTCCATTTGGTAAATAAATTGGGTAAATACATCAGTCAATGCATAAAAATGGAAATCAATTGATATTACAAATAATATTTTACTGACAAAAAGAGGAGAAAAGAAATAGTTGGTCTTCGACAATTATTGTAAAATTTCATTTTCTCCAGATACTAACAGTTCAGGAATATTAACTAGCCCAATATTTAAATATAAATAGATACAGGAAACATCGAGACTAGAGAGAGAGAGAGAGAGCACTCGCGATCACCGACTTGTGGGGAACTCACACCTGACGAAGGACCTTTCTTATGGGGAAAGTTCAGAATTGTGGGGAACTCTCTCATTCCCCACAAATATGGTCATGGGGTTTTTTGAATTCTACGTGTTCTACTGATAATATTTATTCGATTTGTGGTCATTTTTGAAAAATTCCCCATAAGTCCGTAAAATTGACTCGCAGTAATTTTCTCACTGCACCGTAAAACGAATGTTTGAGGATGCTGGGAAATGTTCATTCGGAACGCTTAAACTGGTCCCCAGATGATAGCAATTTATTGCGGGCAATGGCTGCTCCGAGAATGTGGTAAGTAGATTTTTTATCATATTTAAACGATATGAGGCTGAAAACTTATTTAACTACGTAAATAATGCATGCAGAAATTTCTTCTAGACGTTCGTAAAGTAACATTTAATAATGAATGCACGTAAAACTTTGGGAAAGTTTGACCCGACCTAGACCTCGTTTTTTTTTTTTTAATTGTATCATGTTTATAGGCCTAATGGCTATCCTGTAAAAACAAACCATGGATTTATATGAGTTCAGCACCCCTGGGATATGGTAAGCGGTTAAGGCTTGTCCCCATTTTTTGTGAAACATGTGCATATCCTCCTCATGCCTATACAAATTGCTAGACGGTGCGACTGTCTGGTCTTGTAGCTGTTTAGTGAGGCCTGTGTGGGCGAATTAATTGTAAAAGTTGATAAATAGGTAGTATTTCCTATTTTGACCTTAGGAAAGATAAGGTAGGTAGGTAGGAAAGACATTTTTATTTTATTTTAACATTATATTGGCAGGCACGCTGCTAGTTAGAATAATCTAACTGTGTCTCGGTACAGGCCCTCACCACAGTTAGAATACGTCCCATATACTTGCAACGTAGCGAATCGGAGCGGATCCGCTCCGAAACGATTTTGAAGAATATAAAATGATTTGCACTTGGAATAACTACCAAAATAATCAAAACAAACCTTCTTGAGATTGCTTATGCCTTTTATCCCAAAAAATAATCCATATAAATACGTAAATCCAATTAATTTTCTCAACGTTTTTCTCTCCATTCCAATGTTTACATTCGGAACTCTCTAGATTGTTCCTAGTAAATGCACTATCGCCCGTGTTTCTTTCTGCTACATTACGAATACACGGAACGAATTCTATCGTTAAACCGGGTCCGTAGGACAATATCATTTTAACGATAGAACATTCTATCTAGCACGCTGCCACTTTCCCCCAGGATTTCACTGTCAAAATATTTCTGATTAATATGTGCAAGATATGCATTTCTCAAACATGGAAGTGATCAAGATTGGGATTTCATTTCTAATTGTAAACTGGAAAACTGTAATATGTGTATATAATTTGGTGCTCTCAAAATTTTAGCATATTAAATCACAGGGTTGGCATAATCATAAATTAGCGCTACACATGTATGTGCGGTGTATTGTATATATGTAAATGATTTCTTAGCGGTATTCATGAATTAGTGCATTGTTGTCTGCACCAAAAGAGAAGGATATGGAAATAACGAACAGTATTCAATCTCAACGTCCATTAAACAAATATACAAAACAAGAGCAGAGCAAACACGGACCTCCGAAACATCAGAGGTGGGATCAGGTGCCATGGAGGAGCCGCTAAAATATAAAGCCTGCATTTTAAAGTAAACATATACAGTAGTTTACTCATGGATAGATTTTAGCAGAAAAAAATTGAGAGGCGGCTTCTATATTTCTTAGAGTAGGCGGGGAGTGAACATGCTGAAAACACACTACAGTCGCACCTGCTGTTACGGCCACTCTGAATCAGCGGCCACTCCCCATGAGCGGCCAGTTTCAATCCCGCCCGTTCATTTTTTCACTATATTTTAACTGATTTAAGCGGCCACCTGTCTAACGGCTAACGCGGCCAGTGGCCAGTGTTTTTAGGTCCCGTGCGGTCGATATGCCTGTTTTCAGTGGCCATTTTGTCTGTTTTGTCACATGACTTCCGTCTGGCACGTGACCTCGTATCCTCGAGAAGCCAAACATGAACAGCTGATAATGAGTAATTACCGATAATTGCGAGTGTAATTTGAATTCTATCGGGTTTTAATGATTTAATTAATATGATTAAGTTATTTATTGTTTACATTTTTTTTTGTTCTTTATGTACGAAAGTAAGTTGATGAACAGCTGTTGAATATGTTCATGATATAAAAATACATAATAAAATTTTACAATTTCGTCTGAGGTTATCAAGTCAATTAAGTGGTCAGTCTCGATCTATAATCCTATATGATACATATCTAGAAAAACTAAAAGGCTTTGCACAGCATCAGGGAAATGCTACTTGTATTTTGTTAGAACATTTCATGATTTTGTGTGATGTAAATTCTATTCCTATTTAGCTGTTAAAATTAAAATTACCCAAAATAACAACAAAAAACCAAAAAAAAACCCCAATTATAATAGATTTCTTTCCTAAATTCATGTAAAATGAAATGCAAAAAAGGATCTCATGTGACTTTAAGCTTTCTAATTTTTGGATAAGTTTGAAAATAAATATACAACTGTGGTCACAATTTTTTATTCCTTGGTTTGAAACCTGGAATAAGAGGCCACCTGTCTTATGTGGCCAATTTGTCGTTCTCCCACAAGTGGCCTCTTAAAACATGTAAAACAGGTTTGACTGTACTTATTTATTAAGGGCCAATTAAAATGTCTAATAAATTCATTTTAATTAAATACTTACTGTTAATTAAAGATCACCTTTTATTTTCAGAATTTGTTTCAATTCAAACCTTGGCCTTGGGGCATAGATGCTGATGGAATAAATAAGAAACAAAATAATATGTAAAAAATAAGTAAAAATCCTTTTCAAAACATCAGTTACTATTGAATTATGATTGGACGTGGTATACAAAATAATGCAAATTGGAGGAAATGGAGAAACATAGTAATAACAATATTAGGTCAGCTTTTATGAAAGCTAGCATATAAAAAATTTAAAATTGGTTATAAAATTGAAAGGTAAGGCCACGATAAAAATATTCCTAGATTCTCATCCCCACCCGCCCTGATTTTAAACCCCCGCCTCGATTTTTTTAATTTCTGTTTTTCTTCATCTTAATTCTGATCGGGATCGGTATTCATCTATCATTCTACTTTCGTTTTAAATCCCGCGAATGTCAACATGATTTTGACAGCTGAAAAGATGGTAATTGCTGTAATACACGCGTATATTTTAAACAAGGGTCATTGGTTGAAAAGATTGGTGATGATGTGAAGTACTGTAAGAGATAATGGAACCTTTACTATGTCTTTTATTCAGATATTGTAGATAAAATTACACCAATTGACTAGGTCAATAAAAAATCTGCAAAATTGAAAAATAAAAAATATATAAAATAAAAGCCGCTCGCCGCCCCGATTTTTAAAAAAATTCGGATGAGAATCTAGCAATTTATTTATTATGGCCTAATGTTGAGATTTTAAGATTCAATATCTATTATTCAAAATTATTTATATTTGCTTAACTGAATGTATGTATACCTTTTTAAATTTAAGTACACATAACGATGGCGCCAAAGTTTTGGGTCCCTGATAATGCTTCCTGATTTTGGTCTTTTTTTTTTTGAAGAAAACCATTTGATTTCTCAACCCACTCCTCCTTTCTAAAAATTTTTAATCTGCCTCTGGTAACTTTACACTATAAATTTCTATTCTCATTTTAATTAAAGAGCCATAGCGCATTTGATAGTCATTTTCGCCTACTCCAGTAGTGATTTTTTAAATACATTGTTTAACCAAAATTTTGTCGGACAATGTTAGTTTACACATGCCTTGAAGCAAATCACACAAAAACAATATTCAAATATTAATAGTTCCCTCATATGATAGATTTAAAAATCGTTCAAATATGGAGATTATAGTAAATACTGAGGTACTCCCTAAACAATGAGAAACTGTAGCTAAAGACCACCCTTAACCAAAGAAACAACTTCTGGAAAATTTTATTTGGATATGACTGCACTTCATTACATTTAGATAATTTTGGTTAAAGGTGGTCTTCATATTGAAAATGTTGAAAATATGTATTAAATTTTTCATCTAAAATTATTTCAAGATTCAACAATCTGTCTTAATTTTATCCACTGAAGTTTCAAGACTTCGTGGCGTAGTGGTATGATTGCTGGATTGAAAACAAAATGATCGGGAGTTCGGGTCTCGCATGCGGTGTGCGTTTCTTTTCAACGATTTTTTTTCTTTGTGCATTTTTCCTTTGTTTTTTGTAAATTATTTTTTTTATAATACATTATAAATAATGTAAGAGATATTAATACAACATTACACCTTGAAAGTGTCTCGGGAAAAAACAGTCTTAAACTATTTTAATGACTCCAAGTCATAGCTGCTAGCTTGTTTTATTTTTAAAATTTTCTAACAATCTTGTTTAGAAAAAGAGTAAAGAGTATTTGACAAGTAAAACTATTGTCATGTGTAACAGGAAAGGAGAAAATGCATGGCTGGACCGGAAATCGAACCCGGGACCCCTGTATCTCTAGTCAGGTGCTCTACCAACTGAGCTATCCAGGCTGATATCCACGGCCCTGACCATTACATTCCTCCCTCCTTAAAGGTCTTTGGCCCTCCAAAGACACCAAACCAGGCTCATCCCTGGCAGGTCTTTCACCTGTCAATTCCAGGGCATGGCACGGCACCAAATCTGTAACAGGAAAGGAGAAAATGCATGGCTGGACCGGGAATCGAACCCGGGACCCCTGTATCTCTAGTCAGGTGCTCTACCAACTGAGCTATCCAGGCCGATATCCACGGCCCTGACCATTACACATGTAACAAACTTGCAACTATGAAAATATTACACTGGTCCACAAATGGTTACATACATGCAGTTTGATTTTGAATTGGTACCTGTGTCTATAAATAGAAACAGGTGATTTCCATTTAAATACTTGTGTAGGCCGAGTGTTCGGTAAGACAGCTATGGCTCTTTAAATGGATACTAACAGCACTATCATGCGTTGATATTTTGCATATAAAACAGTTTCTGCTCATCAAACATCCACGAGAAAGTGTTCTGTTTCGCAGTTATTGTACGGTTGACTTTAAAAGGAAAGCTCTCTGGGCCATGTCACAAGAAGGAAAAAAATAAAATATTTTTCATACCTACCTACCCACTGTTAACAATATGGATCAAGAAAGGGCATACATTATTTCTTAATTTTGGCAAGCCGCATGGGGTCAAAAATTACTATTGAGAGATGTGGAGATATACCTGTCTTGTAATTATAGGTAAAAATATGAACACTTAAAAAAAAATATACAATGAAATCTTTAAACTGAAAGCAAAATTATCATTGCAGGTTTTGGGGGTTTTCACCACAAGAGCAAATTATACAACTTTATTCTAGAAAATGTTAGAGACTGAGACTTGGAGTCAAAGTCAACAGACACGCTTTCATGGACATGAAGGATGTAAAGAACTAGAGTATTATAACTGAATGCATTTTGTCTGGATTAGTTTATGGAAACAGAAGGATTTAGTATTGGTAAGTCAAGATAGCTGTCAAATCTCATTTTGAACTCTATATGTGAGCAGTACTGTAAACCAACTACCAGATAGTACCCTATTTGTGTCATCTTTTATTTGCATATCTAATCTATGTTGATTAATATCCGTGACTATTGAAAAGAAACATTCTCTACAAATACAAAGCAAAATAAATAGTGCAGGGCAACTATTAATAATTTAATATTCACTAGTAAATGTAGGTCATGAAACTGGCTAATATTTCTTCCACTCAAATAAAAGTTGGTTTACAGTACTTCCGTTGCTCTAAAAGCAGAAATAATAAAAAAAAACAAGCTAATATCTTGTATGTTATGAAGCCTAATACATGTACATGGAAATATAGAAACCGGTATATCTAAAATAAAAAAAAAATTTGGTCCTTGTTCATGATTTCAAAGTAGGTTAAGCCTTATGAACATGCTGAGAAGTTGTCAGAAAATATACATGCAAACCATGCTAACTGTTTAACAATAATCAGAAAATTTTACAAAATGTATTCAAAATTTGGTTAATAATAATTAGTCATTGGCCGATTATATCCATCAATGATTAAATTATAGTACTTATTTATACTGTCTCCTGATTTTATGACTTTTTATCCTTTTCAACATACTTATTATTTTTGAATTGAAAACATTTTTTTTACTTGAGAAAATTAAAATTTGCAATAAATTTGCAATTTGTTTTAAATCTAGTGAAGGAAAAGAAATATTTAAATTAATGTGCTTTGATTCAGAGCTCCAGATAAGGTGCGTATTTGCGTAAATACGCATTAAATTTTACATAATACGCATTGAAAATTAAAATAGAGCATACAATTACGCATTAGCAATCATAGATACACATCACATCACAAAAGTACTGCGTACAACAATTTGAAAAATACAGGTACGACTAACTTAACGATACAAATAGAGGTTAACTCCGTGTTTGATTTTTCTCAAAACGATGTACAGATTTAAAAGCCTTTTAGTGACCAGGAATATTCTAGTAATGACGACGACGATCTCCATATCGAGAGATTTAGATAAAAATCAATTTCTATGTAGAAAGACTATACACTTGGCATAATTTTTTTATTCTTCTGGGTTCATAGCCAATATTTCATCTCTCTCAACTTGCCATATTAACGAAGATTCTTTTCTCTCGGTTTACTCTTGATACGATATCTTAAACGAAGGAAAAGTTCTCTGACTCTATGGTACCTTGACCTACTGTACAATCTTCCTTGTCAAAAAAGAATCTTAGCAGAAAGTCTTGTTGGTATTTGCAAAATTTATTTAAATAAATACAGTAACCGAATTTTAACGTTTTTTCCTTCTTCAAAACTCAAAATTAAAATAAACTTCAAACATTATAAACAAAATAATCTTTAATCATATAATGAAAATCAAAATCTGCATTGATTTGAAAATCAGGGAGTAAATACACTTTAGGGTAAAAAATTATCTGGAGCTCTGTTGATTTAAGACTTGTAAACATTAGCTTCTAAAGTAATTCAGTAGTTTCAATACATTTATTAATTAATATTGATGATTGATTTTTTTTAAAGATTTGATAGTAATTTTATTTGTTGAAAAATAGTTTTTATCTGTAATGTTCTTGTATAATAAAATAATGCATTTCCAAATGAGTGATAAATGTTTCCCACAAGTCAGCAATATACACTGAAGTGTACATTTATTGGTTGGGTTCATAGGCAACATTTATAAGGAAACAAATTTTTAAGGGTAAAGCAATGGTCAATACATGTGTATTCCTCACAAGTGAACGGTGAGAAATATTCCCCACAAGTCGGCAATGATAAATATAAGCTACGTGATAAATATTCCCCACAAGTCGGCAGTGATAAATATTCCCCACAAGTCAGCAATGAAAAGTATAACAAGTTAACAGTGAGAA
This sequence comes from Saccostrea glomerata, assembly GCA_003671525.1. Classification (NCBI taxonomy): domain Eukaryota; kingdom Metazoa; phylum Mollusca; class Bivalvia; order Ostreida; family Ostreidae; genus Saccostrea; species Saccostrea glomerata. The sequence goes on along the minus strand of PRKT01000559.1, from coordinate 214,714 downwards.
ATGCCCCACAAGTCAGCAGTGAGAAATATTCCCCACAAGTCAGCAATGAAAAGTATTACAAGTTAACAGTGAGAAATATGCCCCACAAGTCAGCAATGATAAGTATTACCTTCAAGTCAGCTGTGAGGAATATTCAATAACAACATACAATTATTTTAACCCATTCTCAATCAAATTTGGGGAGTATATTGGAATAAGCATGTCTGTCTATCTTTCTATGGGCTTTACATATTGAGGGATAATGGTTGGATTAATTTTTTAGCAAATCTCTCATCAACTTCCTGTTTATCTGTGCGTGTAAATTTTTATGGCTTTTTTTCCGCAACTACCGGGTACTATGGTAGCAAGAAGTTTGAAATTTTTTAACTAGGGCTGGATCAATATATCGGTAATCGGTATATATCGATATTTATTGGCAATACGATAACCGATACAGAGATGCTTGCGTATTGCTTGATTATTTCAACGTCTAATTAAGAGAAACAAAAACGTGAAAGTGACTAATTTTACGAACGACTTATCTAAAATCGGTTAAACGCATGTAAACATGTCAAAAGTGTAGGGTCGCTATGTAAAAGTCAGCAGCAAAAAGGCAAAATGTAATTATATTTGTCAACAAGAAGGCGCAAGTTCTGGCGGAACAACGAGCCTATATATTATTTCCCATCTCAGACGGCATCGCAACATTGACCTGTTTGCTACTGTGAAACTTGGAGGCAATTCCGGTAGGTAAAATGGCGCGTCGAAAAAAAAGTCATGGAATCATCAGGAATGTAAACCGATAATAAGATATCAATAGTGTTGTAAAATCGGACATATTTTACTATCGATTATCAAATTGAATCGGAAGAACACAATCGATCATATAATCGACAATTTGAACTATTAAAAAGGTTAAATTTATTAATTCAGCACGAGTAGAATTCCATGACATTTGACCGCGAACTTCAACTTATCTTTATTGGCATACGACATTTTACACAATTTACAAATAACCGAGTCCATCTGTATATTATTTTTGCATGGAGGCCCATCACCCTTTTCAGAAAGCCAAAAAATTTCAAACTTTAGATCGTGTTGCACCAGGATAATCGATATTGATATAATTAGGCGTCAACCTCTTCACCATGCACGTTCGCCATTTTGTTTACCGCCGATTAGAGTGACGTCCCTTTGGTGAATATAAAAGTTAAACCTGATCGGCTTAAAAATACGGCATGAAAAATATAGCGATCTATCGATGATAATATTTACAATCAATTGTCGCCGATCTGGGCCTTTAAACGACGATTTTTCGATAGTCGGGGACTATCGTAACAACACTAGATATCAATCAGAATTTTTAAGTCATAGTTTATTTAAACTCAAAGCAATTTAGTAAAATATTTTATCTGCCATTACTTCTACGAATACGACGTCAAGTGAAGTATCAACAGTCAAACAGGTCAATGTTGTGATGTCGTCTGTGGCTGTAGAACGAGTATTTAGCACCAGTGGCAGCATATTTACATGCACAAGGGCTAGTCTGAAACATACGTGGATCGATGCCTTGATTTTTCTGAAGAAAATATGGGCAAATAACATTAATCTCTCATACACTTGTCCATTCAAAGAAAATTAAAAAAAACAAGGATTTAAAATCTTTTATTATTGTAAATTTATGCTTTAATAAAAAAAACACTATCACCTCTTTAAAAAACATGCAAACAATAGTGTATTCTCATTTGTCTGTATCGGCAATATGTATCGCATATCGCACCTCTGTATTGCAATATGTATCGTATCGAAAAATTTCTTTCAATACCCAGCCCTATTTTTAACACTCTTTGTCGAGGCATATCATATACCAGTAGTGAGATTCATTTTTATGCAAATTCGATGTCAACTTTCTATATATCCATTTGTCTCAAGATCTGTACACAATTTTAGTTGCAGTTTTTTCACCAACTGACTATCACAGATATAAAAATTTGGTACATGTATCCATTAGATTGAACCCTAGCAATAAAAATCCTGAGTAGCATTCTCTACTGAGACTAGCAAGCTAACAACTATGCTACACAAGTCCTGATGAGGATTGGCATTTAAATCATGTTTGTGATATGACCATTGACTCAGTGGACTTCCAAGTTTTTCTCGAAAAGATACAAAAGTTATGTCATAAAATTATAATTTTTCAAAAGGTATAGTGGGTCTTTTCTCCATAATTTTGGAAACCAAAATAGTATATTTCATTTTGTATGCAAACTTTGAGGATTAACTTGAAAAAAAAGTGGAGTGAAGTTCAAGACCTACTCATGCATTTCAAAACATCGTTTTAAAAGTGTCACAGTGTGAAAAAAGGACTCAATTAGCCCTTTTTCGCATGTGTATTATGTTACAGACTAAAAACTTCAATCTTCATGAGATATGTATAAGTTCAAAGTAGAGATTTGACAGATTTACATAAAGTATACTTTAATTTTAGATGAAATATTTAGGAAAATTTTGATACAATACTTGATATCGCGATTACTTAACTTAGCTGAACTCTTTCGTGAAGGAGGTAGGAATCATCTGTTGGATTGGGGCAATGTGCTATTCAATACAATTAATGCAAGATCAATCATTCAATTTGTAGCATTTATAAGGACAGATAAGTAAAAAATCCTAATGGAAACCTCGCTAAACAATCGCTGAACCAGCCTAATATATTTTTGAGAGGAGCCAATCCTAAATTGTCACATTTTTAAAGATATTTTTAATTAAGGTTCATTGATACTCTGATAAGAGACATAACCCTACAGATAAGAAAGATAACTTTCTGCAGACATTTTGTCATGAAATTCAGTAATTTGTCATGCCAGAGTTTACAAATCTCTATCATATGGACCATTTCATTGTTAACTCAAGCAAACCTATCCTACGGTTCAGAGGTTAATTTCTAGTTTTATTGCTAGTATATTCAAAAATTATTTTGAATACTCAATAGTTTCCTGAAACATTTACATTCATTTCCTTTAAACGGTGTAAACTGATAAAAAAAAATCTATTTCTAAACGTGCAAGTCTTTTAATTGTACAGAAATAAAAGCCGCAGAATTGTTTATAAACATAAAATTAATATTTTATTTCATTAAAAAAGAATTTCAAGGGCGATAATGGAAAGATAACTCTTGCTTATGGATGCATTTAATTTTACATGCACAGAAAACAATTTGATATTCGGATTTAAAAAGCATCGCTCCAGTATGTTTTCTATAGGGAATTAGATAGGTATGAGAGTAAATATTATTTTCATATTTACCTCATATTTCTAATTTAATTATGAGATTAAAAATAATTGATCTTTCTAATGACCATATCAAATTTTCTTCAAATCATGATTTGACATATCATTTATTTCTGAAAAAGTAAGCAACGCTTCATACTTCAAACTATTTTTTATTTGAATTGAATGTTATAGTTGTTGCTGAAAATCAATGTTTGGAATTAAAAAAAAAAGTCGTGAAATGTGGAGCAGAGGGATATTGTCCCTTAAAGCGGACTCTTATAGTTAAATTTTCATTGAAAATCCTCACATTTTTCAGCATATAAAGTATTCTAAACTTTCCTTATTTGACAATCTACTATTTGGAATTCAATATCTGGCAAAACATCGTGATTTGTTCGAATCATTCGATTGTCACTAATGTAAACAATGTCATTTGCCCCCAGAAATTTAGACTTGAGCGTAGGTAAGTTAGATTGGTACTCATTGGTAGTCACGACATAACGTATTGAGATTTAATTTTTTCACCTTCATGTTTGTTGGGCTATAGACTTATCGCTTGTTATGTTCTCGGACTCCCTTCTCATTTATCATCCAATAATAAAAATACTTTTCCAAAGCATGTGAATTATATTTAGATGATAATCAGATACATATGATAAACAATAGATAAAAATTGATATTTTGGTCCTATCTACTCTTCATGCATATATTAACATGTATAAAGTCCACAACAATAAAATGATTCATTTAATTTTTATTAGGATTTGTTCATCAACATCCAACATATTGTTTACATGTTTATGTTACGTTTGTCCCAGAAATCTTGAAAAATATGTACACTCTGCAACTTTTTTACTTAAACTCTTTCATAGTGGAAATAAGACGTATTGGTAAATAGATTTTGCCCTGTAGTCCATCTGGCTGTTTGTCCTCAAAAACTTTAAACTTGCATGCTCATAACTTTGGAGTGAGTAGGACTATAGCTATCATATTTCACTGCTGTACACTTGTATTCCTTGTGACAAGACCTTTCTTTGGATACCACCACCACCAAATTTGACCTCTTGACCTTGAAGTTTGACAACTTTTACAAAAAATATCACTCTTTAACCTAAGTTATAACTTATAACTTTTGTACAGTTGGTGTTAGGGCTTTCATACTTCTCATTGGTATGTTCAATAACTTTTTTGACAGGTCTGCCCAAGTTTTGTATTAAACTTAAGCTTCTGAAACTCATCTGTAAAAAAAAAATTAATATTTTTGGCCGATTTAAACATTTCGGGAAAATGCAAAAAAAATGAAAACGTGAAAAAAAACTACTAGGTTCGGAGAGTAAAATGGAGGACAGGAAACATGAGTACAGTCATGTATATTTTTTTTTGCCCCGGTATAATGTCATATATGATATTATAGGGAATATGTGATTTGCAGCACATTCTTACCGATATTTCTTTAAATTACAGGTATCCTGAATTTGTCAACTTCTAGCCAAGATCCTGTATGTAAGCTGAATGTGGAGGACAGATGTACACACAGTACTAGTATAGAGGGTAAGTAGACCATAAAAACAAGATTTGTTTGTTAAATACTATGCGCCCGGCAGCAACAAAGTTTGGAAAAAGCTATTTTTAGCATTAAGGTCACAGTCAAGGTCACAAAGTCATTGACCTTGAAAGAGGTTGATTAGTGGAGTATGGAGTGGATTCCATGCCACTAAACTGGAAGTGAACACCGCAGTGAATATTTGAAGTAATTGAAGAAAAGAAACAAAAAAATTGCATGTAAATCTTCATGTACAATAATATGTTTCCATATCTGATCAATTAAAAGAAGAAAAAAAATTTAAAACAAATTAATGCTTCATCAGGGCTGTAAGACAAGCTGTTTGGCATTTTGTTGACTTGGCTTTTCAAAGATTTAAATTTGGAACCGTGTAAAAATAGAATTATCTGTCCCTGGTACATATCGTCTTACAAGTTAAAAAAGAATTGATAACTTTTTAAAGTTTTCTTAAATACATTTAAAATAACTGAATCAAAATATGTTGAATAATTATTTATTTTATATGAACAAGATTTCATCATGTTCAAAGACGTCAAATATACACTGCGAGATTTACTTCCAGTTTAGTGGCATGGAGTCCAGGATGAGCTGTCAAATTAGAAAAACGGCCAGAAACGGCCTGTAGTCGTCAAACAGATTGGCTTTCTTAACTTGAATAAACACTAAAACGCTCTGAATACTGAATTTATTGCGAGATTTTTTAGGCCAAGCCCAGATCTATTTGTTTAGGTGGGTCTCCCAAAACGTTGCCATCCTGGTGTATTTTAGTTGAAGGTAGGAACATTTTTTTCTGGATTTTTTTTTTGACAATAAGAACTCCAGACTCCTGTCCTATAACATTTGAAAAAAATATTTATTGATTTTTTTTAAAGTCACTTGCCCACGGGCATGTACCTATTAAAAAAATTCACTTGCCCCCCATTTAAAATTCACTAGCCCCGGGCGTCGGGCAATGGGATTTGTCAGACCCTGGTAGTGTAGATTCAAGCTTTTTCAAATCAAGGGTGAGACCACAATGGCCGATCAAAGTTTTACATAGGAGTATATACTGGGAAAAATCTTTGAAAATATTCTTCTCAAGAACTACTGGACACGGAAAGATGAAAACTCATGTGTAATCATGTTCAGGTAGTGTTGAATCAAGTTTGTTCAAATCATGACCCCCGGGGGTAGGGTGGGGCCACAATGGCCAATCAAAATTTACAAAGGAGTATATAGGAGAAATCTTTAAAAATCATCTTCTCAAGAACTACTGGGCCAGGAAAGATGAAACTCATGTGTAATCATCTTCAGGTAGTGTAGATTCAAGTTTGTTCAAATCTTGACTCCTAGGGGTAGGATGGGGCCACAATGGTGAATTCATCAAAAATGAAAACCAAAATCAAAAATTTCAATGAAAACAAGACTCCCTGGGGTAGGGCGGCGCCACAATGGCTGATCAAAGGTTAATATAGAATATATACTAATGTATATTTTATCCACCTCCCAACCTTTTTTAGTTATATCTACAGGTAAAAAAAACTTGCTTGAAGTGAATTTTCAGAAATATAACATATAATTTTAATCAAGCAAGTTCTCAGGTAATAAAAAAATTCACCCCCCATAAACAAGTAAACTTCAGTACTGAGCTGACTTGTTTTTTTAACTAGCCAATGTGCTCAGGTGAGCAATGTGTCCCATGGGCCTCTTGTTTTCATTGTAACTTTTGATTTTGGTTTTCATTTTTGATGTCCCTTTTGTGAGACAAGATCGAGGTGTTTCGAACTTTGGAATGATTTTAATCCTTGACCTTTTTATTTGACCTTATTTCAAAATATTGCTTTGGAATTGACAATATATGATAGGGAATTAATATTTAACACAATATGCTATATATAATAGCATCTCACAAACTAAGATACCAAAAGCGAGGGACCACAATTCTTTGAATTTGCTTAATTACATTGCTTTAAATGCTCAGAAATGATGTTTTCTAATTTCAGGTATTATCGTGGTACTTAAAAACTCCAAACGACAGGGAGAAGAAGAAAACTGCATATTTCCGATGTATCTTCACAGCAACATGACCCAAAGCACTACCTTTATAGGATTTGATTTGACATTAAGGAAGTTAAAAAAAAATGAAGGCATTAGTCATACAGAAAATTAAAGAACTTTGTGTCTGAATATTATATCAACAATACCATAGATCTGAAGATGGATTATTTTGCCTTATAATTTATATTAATTCATGAACATGTAATTTTATTCTTTTTATATATATATGCATGTAGTGATACCATTTTTCACAAAGCTTAAAGTTATGTAGGGCCACACCAATTTAATTTCTTGTTCGTCGGACATTTGATTTAAAATAAGTACAAGCGGGCAAGCGATTAAATGATAATATTATTACTCTCTGCTGGGCAATTTTTTAGGCAGAGCGTGAAAATTTGAGCGGATGATAATATTTTTTCTGATTTACAGAGTAAGCAGATTTAAAATACAATAAAAGGAGCGGAAATGGAACAGAAAATAGCACAGAATTCCTATGGTGCGAGAAATTGAAATTAATATTATTTGTATGGTTTTATTTAAATAAGCGCGTGGGTCCGACGAACAAAAAATTTTATTGGTGTGGCCTAGATCATTTAGATTCTATTTTTTTTTTAAATTACCACATGCCAGAATTCATAAAAAGGAAATTTATATATGGCTGGTGGTTGTGGCCATTTTTAGACTATATTGATCTCCTTTAGAAGGAGAGCTCCTAATGCTACGTTTACACTATGTTCCCGGCAGCCACGGCAATCACGTTTCAGGCCACCGTGGAGAAAACGGGACGGGCGTGAGAAAACTTGGGGCAACGGGATGGGCAAACGTAACTCATCGCGATTGCCGTGGATGCCGTGCCAGATTTTTAAACTGTCAAAAAATTTGCCACGGCAGCCACGTTGCAGATGTGAAACTTAGTAGGTCGTAGTAAAACGGAATAAACGCAACAAAACGCGACAGCAC
>PRKT01000559.1:147626-180449 GCA_003671525.1 Saccostrea glomerata | reverse complement strand
GGGTCATGATTTGAACAAACTTGAATCTATACTACCTGAACATGCTTCCATATATATATGATGAATTATGGCTTTGTCATTCTTGAGAAAAAGATTTTTAAAGAATTTACCTATATATTTCTATGTAAACCTTTGATCGACCTTTTTAGCCCCGCCCTACACCCGGGGGTTATCATTTGAACAATTTTGAATCTACACTACCTGAGCATGCTACCATATAAATATGATGAATTATGGCTTTGTCATTCTTGAGAAGAATATTTTTAAAGAATTTTCCTTAATAGTTCTATGTTAAACTTTGGTCGGCCATTTTGGCCCCGCCCTTCCCCCGGGGGTCATGAATTGAACAAACTTGAATCTACACTACCTGAGCATGCTTCCATATAAATATGATGAATTATGGCTTTGTCATTCTTGAGAAGAAGATTTTTAAAGAATTTTCCTATGTATTTCTATATAAAACTTTGGTCGGCCATTTTGGCCCCGCCCTACACCCGGGGGTCATGATTTGAACAAACTTGAATCTACACTACCTGAGGATGTTTTCCCATAAGTTTCATCTTTCCTGGCACAGTGGTTCTTGAGAAGAAGATTTTTTAAATATGCCACCAAATTTTCTTTAATTCCCAATTATCTCCCCTTGAATTTGGGCGTGGCCCTTCATATGAACAAACCTGAATCCCATTTACCCCAGGATACTTTGTGGCAAGTTTGGTTGAAATTGGCCGAGCGGTTCTTGAGAAGAAGTCGAAAATGTGAAAAGTTTACAGACAGACGGACAGACAGACGGACGCCGGACAAAATGTGATCAGAAAAGCTCAGGTGAGCTAAAAATGCAAAATTTAGACGTTTTCTCAACAAATGGTTGTAGAGAGAACATTAATGCACAGTTTGCATATTTTTTTGGATTCTTTTAGGCTCTGCTGAATTCTGTAGCTGCGCAGTTCTAAAGAGCATATCAAAAGCATTTTTCAGCAAAAGTATAGATTATATATACACAACATGCATTCAGTTATGCATATTTATTGTATCTTTATCATAAGGACTTAAAGTTTGATCAAAATATAATGTATTTTAGCCATTTGAATAAATGTTAACATTTTGTTCTCACTGCACTAAAGGTGGCCGGACATCCCCCTTAAATTTGGTAATGTTTTAAGAAAAAAATGAGTTGAAAAAAATGGAGCATTACACTACAAACCTCTTTGAGGAAGGGGTTTTGTCCACCCCTTTTTTTGTTCGATTACCCTAGTACAACCCCTTTTTAATTTAAACAAGAATGTGAAATTCATAGAATTATTATCATGAAATACTATCGTAATTTGCTCGTCATATGAAAACTAAAAACTCGATTGAAAGATGTTTTGGTGAATGGAAGGGCCGTTTTCGCTGTCTTGATAAAACTGGAGGTCCTCTGTTATTTCATCCGTCGAAAGCATGCGAGATATAAACAAATAACTTTATGAAAATATCAAATGTATATTTTTAAAACCAAAAGTATGTTTTGATATACTATATTAAATGTTCCCTTCAATTTAAGGTGATAGTTGCGACAGCGATTTTGCACAATATGTGCATCAAATCAATCACAGGATACAGTTGCCATTACTTCCAAACGAAAAACAATCCCCAGTGAAAAAAACGTGACGGAATTTTTAAAGGCTAATAGTCCCTTTGGACTGTTGTGACAATAGCCAGGCGTGATTAAAGAATAAAAACATATATCAGTCTGTGAGTAAATATCACACTTACATGTAATAACCAACGCTATATTATGAACTTTTACACTGTTTAATATTATTTTAATTCAATACATAAGTATGACTTAGCTAAGATCTTGCTTAGATTGCTTTATGTTACGGTATAAGACATACTTAAGTAGTACTTATGTAGGTCCTAAAAATATGCTTAACGCGTATTTAAAACCGTACTTAAGTCAAAAACTTCGTATGCTTTATGTTACGACCCCCGGGCGTCCAGTGGACTTTTACGAAAAGCACTGACTTTCACGGTTGACGGTTTACTTGACATTTAAACCTGCAACATGTATCGAGTTACGGAATTGATCATAGATAAGAACTACTTTCTAGGGTCATATAATGTGCCCCTAATGTTATTGGAGGCACTAACTTGTGAATACCGGTGGTTGAAGGCAGGGTGGTTGTCCTTTTCTCTAAGGACAACTGATTAACGCTTTGTAATAACCTGTTAGTGGTTTGAATTTAATGTCGAGCTAAATACTTATAACGTAAAAAGCTTCCGTACATTGTTGTAGTGTAAAAGTAAGCTGTCAACAGTAAACGTCAGGGCTTCTCGTAAAAGTCCACTAGTATTCACAGCAAAAATGTAAACCTATAGGGTTTAGCAGAGACATATTGTGTGAACATTTTAAACTTAGACAATATTAATAACATAATCATTTTTAGTTTTTAGCAGTTAAAATAAAATGAGATAAAGGTTTATTAAATCAGAATGGATATTATTAGTGACGCAGATTCGGAGACTATATAATTGGAAAAAGGACTTTAATTTTGTAAACAATTATTATCTTGTCAAAATAAATTGGATTTTGTTGTTGTTCAAATACACTATAATTTGGTAGATCATTTTATAATGAAATTGATCTGAATAGACCAATCAAGCCCATCGATAGTAAGTAATAAAATTTGAACGGAAATACAACGGTATTATTAAGAGTTTTGACTAAGAGCAATAAAATTGGGAACTTTGAAGTAAATAAGTAAAAGAGCAAGAGGCTAGAACTCCTGTGGTGCAGAGATGGGGACTGAGCCAATAAATATTAGTAATAAGTGTTTACCTGTATTCGAGGGTGGTGCCATGTTGGGGTTCATAGGTCAACGGACAGACCTACGGACAAAGCGTAGGTGGTTAGTGATGGTGAATTGGCCAATGAAATACATTTTTATATCTGGGACCATGGATACCCACTGAGCACAAAATACCCTGTTTTAGTCAGAAAAGAGTATTCCCGGTTTTATTCTCAGACTATTACATCTCTTTGGCATTTTATTATTTTGGGAATCATTCTTTTGGACTTTTGTTTATCTATTTATTTGGAGTTCGGTCTTAAACTCTTTATATTTTGGACGGATCCTTTGGACATCTATATAAAAAGTGTATTGGTCTGTTCTGATCATATTTCAGAATATTTCTAAATCTATACGATCACAGAAAAAATATTAAATTGGATTTATTTAATAAACTTTTGAAATCGACAAAAGAGTTGTCATTGGCTTACATCGTACAAGTCAATTTGGTGCTCTTTGACCAGGACGTGCGAAGTACTGAAAATCAATTAACTATTGTCATCAAGACTGAAAAAGGACTGTGAATATTATTAATGCTCGGAACCAGGAATGGAAAAATATTACAAAGTGAATTCTTTACCTACGACCAAGGCGATGCGAAACCTAACTAAAATGTCAAACGCGGAGGGAAAATGTGGCAAGGTAGGACGTAAATTTCTGACCCAGAGGTATCTGTAGCCTGACCATATTTTGATTTTTTTAATTCGATTTTTCGGAAATATTAATTTTTGCTTATTGTTTTGGTTTGTTTTAAATAATGTTTATGACTTATTCGGCAACAGTTTGAAAAATGAAGGAAAAATATAAAAAATTTAAATGAAGAAAAAAAGTTTATCATGTAGTGTTGATTCCTTGTTGTCATTATAAAAAGTAAATGATATTGGAAAAAAAATCATCTTGAAATTGAATTTCTAAACAGGGAATGCGTTTAATCATATTGAACATATGTAGTGATCTTAGTTAGCTTCTAATCAACGTTGTTTTAAAAAGAAAAGAGAAATTATTTATAAACGGATATCTTGTAATGGACAGGCAAGAGAAAATGATAATGAAGTTCACATCAGATTTATTGTCATATTTTTTTAAAACATCGAATTTGAAAATTGACTAGATTTGTTTCGAAGTTTTGAAATCTCGAGAAGACGTTGGGATTTATCGTGGACTAAATTTGAGGCATTTATTTTTATATATGACGTTGGTCTGATACCAAGGACGGTGATTACGTCTGACCCAGTGTTAATGGGCCGTCATAAGTGATTGTACTGATCCTGAGTTAAATTCGCTGTGAGGATGCGATTGTGAAAAGGATAGTACAGAGTTTATGTTTTTGAGTATAAAGACTGTGGATATCACAAGAAGTCGTGGAAATGAGGAATACGACAGGTGATAGCAGTCATTTGGAGATGCTTACAGATGAAGAAATCGTTGGAGACTAATGATATTTACTGATTTGTGTTGTACTTTTGAACGGAGGTACCAACAATTAATAAGTCAATTACAAATTCTGACATTGGAGAACAATTTTTTTATTCGGACTTTGAAAGTATTGGATTCAAATTTAAATTTAAAAGTACGGGATACGATGATGGCTTCTATTTTCAAGGACGATGCTACCGTCTGGAGTGATGATAATTGCACTCCGTCAGCTACTAAATATCAGGAGTGTATCCGCTGCGTGAACTTGAAAAGTAACACGGTGACCTATGTAACTTATATTAGTGTGGAATATAACTAAATTTTGATTCATACCTAACTGTGGAATGAGAACATTGATTCCAAAGCGAACAATTTTAGTGAGGAGTAGTACAACCATATATCCATGAAGAGTTGTTAGGAAAACATATAATGGACACATATAATGGAACCATATAATCAGCGTAACCGTATATATTGGACTTTATTTCGGGAACAAGAAGAAGACGTCTGCAAACTTCCTATGCTGTGCGACTACCGTATGCAATTAAAAATAAAGAAATCGTGACTATTATCTTCGAAGACTGTGGATTTTGTTTAATAAAAAGTGAACAGTGCCGCGGGATTACTTCTTACCTTGTGAATGAAATAAACAGTGACTAAGTTTAATATTATGTTCCGGATCTAACGGAGAAATTTCCACTGGACAGGGAAATTTCTTAGTGTGTGGGGACGAATGTAAACCTATAGGGTTTAGCAGAGACATATTGTGTGAACATTTTAAACTTAGACAATATTAATAATATAATCATTTTTTTAGTTTTTAGCAGTTAAAATAAAATGAGATAAAGGTTTATTAAATCAGAATGGATTAATCTTTTGAACGACTGGGAACTTTCAACCGAGTTAAATACATGTATTTTAATTAAGTTAAAGGCTAGGAAATAGCTATACATGTTTATTTTTCTGTGGTTATGAACTTGTGAAATAAAATCAGTTTTTTTTTCTCATGACCTCATTTCTGCCTCCTGCAGTGATATATGAAGGGGCGTGGAAAGTATTATCGCATATGTGATATGGATATATCACCAGAGAAGGATCAAAGAAAATCACCGTATATATGCGACAAATCAAAGTTCGATATGTTTCACCATAGTTAATGAAACATTAAGTTCCAAAGTTTTTAATACAGTAAATCAAAGTTCGAAAGATTTGGCCATAGTAAATCAAAGTTCAAAAGTTTTTACTACATTAAATCAAAGTTTCAAAGCTTTTACCAAGTTATTCAAAGTTCCAAAGTTTTTACTATAGTGAATGAAAGTTATGGAGTTTTTTTTAATTACATTACCAACTTATATTGTTTATTTTTTTTTCTATTTTTATTTAATTGTTTTAAGAGGACGATATTGGATTTCATGGGGATATGTTTTGGTGTTAATATTAATCTAAAGATGCAAAGTAATTAATTTAAAAGTAATATTTACATTTGACAGTAGGAAAAAAAATTGACTGAAGTCAATGAAGCCAATATTTTGAATCTAGATGAGGCAAATTTTATCTTTTAGCATTTTTTTCTCCATAAATAAGACCTACGTTTTATTTGCACAACATTAAAAAAAGATTTAAATAAATATCGCTTGTTTATCGGTGCAAAAATCAATGTTTACATTAAAATTCCTTTCTTGTACACTTTTCTTGTAGGAGAGGTGTCGGGCTTTTAAAAAGTTCTTTGAAACTTTAATGAATCTTAATGGAATGGGAAACAAAAACAGTTCCGCGTGTTTTATAGTATTCGATCAAAGTTCGATCAAAGTTCCAAAGTTTTCATTGTAGTAGATCAAAGTTCCAAAGTTTTCGTTGTAGTAGATCAAAGTTTTCATTGTAGTATATCAAAGTTCAAAAGTTTTTACCATAGTAAATCAAAATTTCAAAGTTTTAACATTGTTTGTATAGTTAACTATAGTAAACGTTTCTTGGCAAACAGTGTAGGTTTGAAGAAGATGGGCGGATAAGGCGGGCAGAATGCCTATAGCATCAGATATTAAGAAATCACATTTGATATGTAAATTGAGTATTTAAATTTACATCTCATTATTGAAATTTATGAAATTATGAGAAAAAAAAATTTTCTCAGAAAAAATAAATCTCTTTAAAAAATATCATTCATAAAAATTTTCCATGGTATTCGTGGGATTCGAACCCCAGCAATAAAATACCAAAGTATCTGACTGCTTTGAGACTAACGCGCTAACCACTATGCTACATGGCTCATGTGTTGTAGTGGCATTTAAATCGTGTTTGTGATATGACCTTTGACTTAACTGACTTGAAGTATTTCTCGGAAAGATGCAAATGTTTTGTCAAAAAAGTGTGTTTTTATGGTAAAGTGGGTCTTCCCTCCATTTTTTTGTAAACTAAAAAATATATATTTTATCGCAAACAATTAGAATTATCTTTCAAAAAAATGGAGCGAAGACCCACTCACATTGAAAAATTTTGTTAAAGTATGAAAAAAATGATCGTTTTTGTTCTTTTAAGTCTGTGTATGCTTTTTCATAGGCAAATATTTTAAGTTTTTGTGAGATATATGTAAATTATGGAGATTTTACATTAAGTATACCTTAATATTAGATGAGATATGACATAAAATTTGGATATAATTGAGATTAATTTTCCCCCCTTCTTATCTGTCGCGCTATAGGCATTCTACCCGCCTTATATGCCCATCTTCTTTGATCAGAGTGGCTGTAGAAAAAAAATTCACTGTACGCTAGAGCGATCAATATATATCAAAGGAAATTTCATTTATATCTAATTTGATTTTTAATTTAATGAAGAAGCATGCTTTAAATATGAATCAAATTCCTTTCTTACAGGAGTTGGTAGCAGTTGAACTGTAAAGATTAAAAAAAAAAAACTGGTAGTCGGTGTTATCTTAATTGTGAATGAAACAAAGTCACCTTAACTCGAAAATGCTCCATAAATGTCCCAAGTAAGATTATAATTAGTCAAATTGTTCTTGAGGAGGAGTTGAGTAATGTGATAGATTACAAAAACAGATATCAGACAGTGGTTTATTTTCGTGAAGTTCAGGGAGGGTAAAGAAGGAATGATTTCGAAATTTAAAAATGATTTTCTTTTACTTTCTTAATACCCTTTTTCAGAAATGCACTTGTTTTCATCAAATTCTCATCAAAATATAAACCTCGTACAAATAAGACATCCTGAACTTTTCATTGATACATGTACCTCCATACGTCCATCCATCAAAGACACTCCCATCTTGATCACACACTGACTTATCCACCTTCTGATCAAGACGTTTAGAGGCGTCCACCACCACAACATAGAAAGCTCTCCTGGTCAGGTAAATCTGGTGACAGGCGTAGTACGCACACTGTCCTCCAAAGTCGAAAAATGTCAAGGTCTTTGAATCTCTATTTGTAGCAGAACTTTCTTCCTTTTTATTGCCTGTGTTAATATTTCTTGCTAGAAAAAAAGTATTATGGAAAATTACCTCTGGATAATTTGATTTTATTTGATTCGAATTTTTTTTCATTGCAAAATTGTATGTTTGGGGGTGATAAGAATTGCAGACAAGCGATCGTACCATAACTACTTACAGTCGCGGGTATGTTAAGGCAGCACATGGACCAGAACTAGGTGAATTAACACTTTTTTATAATTATGTAACACTAGTGAATCGAAAAAGTCAAGGATAAAACTTTTGTTATAATTATGCATTCTATAGACTTCAAAGGGACTCTTACTATATGAAGCACTTCACCACGACGTCACCACGTGACGTCTATAATTAGAAAAATGCCTTAATGAAAAAGTGAAAAGTTCAACACTACCCCGGGGATAATTAATTTCAATTTGTGGTCATAGTTATGTAAAATTATCTCTGTACCATGAAAAGTGCTGCTAGAATCCTACTGTCCTATCACAGAAATAATTATTAAACACTTTCGGACGAAACCTTCATAAATTTTTTACTTTTACATTTTGTTCATAACATCGAAAAAAAATGCATTAATTCCCGTAAACCATACGATTCTAGCAGCGCTTTCCAAAAACAATAGAATAAGAACTTTAGATAGAAACAAAAATTAAGTTTCAAAGTGTGCGGCGTAGTGTTGAACTTTTTCATCTTATTTGTTACGAACGAAGAGGAAAGGCTGATCGACAAGTAAACACCCTTCCTGCTTTAATTTTACGAAGAAATTGTAGAAGTATATTACCATATCTTATTCATAAGCTTTATTCCTACATGAATCACACATGATATTCATTCTAAATGCTTTTAAACTCCGATTTCTTGTGTTTGTTTACATGAATTCTCGTTACGTTTCACATTCACTATGCTACTGCATGATCAACAGTTATGACGTCACGGGTTTGGTATTTAACCTTTGCGATAACTACAGAGACCCAGAAAGGACAAAATTCCGTTTATATTATGCCTCTGCATATTTTGATTAATTTTTGCGACCTCAAATCAATCTCAGATATCGATTATAAGAAATTGTTATCTCTAAACTTCACATCATATAGCTCACTATGACGTCATATCATATAGGCAAGTAGAATAAAAATTATTGTTTGTAACCTTAACCTACCTGCGGTGGTCTTGTATGATGTTTCAACAATATTTTGAAAACATATGGAAGCTGTTTATTTTTAGAGACTGGAGAATAAAATGGGCGCATTTTATTTTTTGTGTTTTCCTTCTTTTTTAAATCTAAAGGTTTATGATAAAAAAAAAAATAAGCAGGATGATTCACTATTCTACTACACCTTTTAATGATTTTGTTTCATCACATAATTCAAATATTTCCTCATGCACCTCCAATCCCTCAGTAGATTTTACTTCCTTAATCTCCTTTTCACTATGACCAAGCAGACGTTTAAGTAGCGTGCTTTTCCCCGCCCCAGCACATCCTACAATCATCCCCCGGGCGTGGTGGACTGTCTGTGTTCCTCTCTTAGCGTACTCCACATACCGCTCTCTGGCCTTCTGGTCCCATTTTAGTACTTCAGTAGGGACTCCCACTGTATCATAAAACAATCAACAATATCATTTAGAGATAAACAGAAAACAAATAATATATATATTTCTTTCCTTTTCACCTTCATTGGAGACTTACATGTATGTATTTATGGATACATATTGCCTTTTCCTCTAAAATCTAAATCTTTTTCTTTCCACATTTATTGGAGATTTTTATATTTAAGGATACATATCACTCTTTTCCCTGAAATCAAAACAGATTTAAAGGTTTTGATATACTTTTTCAAATAGTGAAATATTTGGCAAAGTCACATAATTAAAAAAAAGTTCAATATTTGTTTGTTTTAAAATCAAAGAAATGTGTGGCTTTTTGATTTATTTAATTGTGAAATCCATAAACCCTGGGATTAAGCTCAATTTATCTAAGTATCTAAATTCAAGCCTTCCCCCTACAATTTGAAATATCACAAAAATTGCATTTAGGTGTATCCAAATTTTAATACTGATTATGTTGTTGGGTCATTTTCAACAAAGTATTTTAACAATTTACACAATTTGAATGGCGTGATCATTATGCACCCGGATTGGTAGATCTGGGGCGTATATTGTTTTAGTCTTGTCTGTCTGTTTGTTTGTTTGTTTGTTTGTCTGAAAACTTTAACTTTCATCATAACTTTTGAACCATGAAAGATACAAATGTAGAGACTTCATATTTAATATTCGTACTCCACTAATTAAGCTCTTTCAAATGACACAAAGGGACCTTGACTGTGACCTATTTGCAAAAATCCCTTTTATCTGCAAATTTTAACCTTCACAATAACGTTTGAACAATGCAAAATAGAGACTTCATATTAAGTATGTACATTACACTAATTGAGCACTTTCAAATGATACCAAGGTTAATGACCTTGTGACATTGACTGTGACCTATATGCAAAAAATAGCTTTTATCTGCAAACTTTAACCTTCGCCATACATTTTGAACCATAAAAGACAGAAACTTCATATTTAATAAGCATTATCGTCTAACAAAGCTACCATTCACGGTAGCTCAGTCAGTAGAGCGCTAGCTCCGTGATCGGGAGGTCGTGAGTTCGTATCTTGGCCGCGACTGACCTAGTCGTTAAACTTGTAGGAACTGTTCCTTCGCCTTGCGCTCGGCACTTTGAAGTGAAAGTTGCGGGTCCTTCGGATTAGACCTTAAAAACCTAGGCCCCGTGTCAGCGGCAGGCGTTGGCACGATAAAGATCCCTCACTGCTTAATGGCCCTGAGTGCCGAGTAAAGCCCTTAACCGGCATACGGTGAACTCTTCATGTGAGTGAAAAATTCTCGAGATGGACATTAAACAATATACAATCAATCAATTAATGTAACAAAGTTCTTTCAAATTACACCAAGGTTAATGATCTTGTAAATAACCTTGACCGTGACCTGTATGCGAAAAATATTTTTTTTTCTTGTTTTTGCCCATAATTTTAGAACCATAGAAGATTGGAAACTGCATATTTTCTATGCATACTCCACTAGTTAAGCACTTTCAAATGACACCAAGGACCTTGACTGTGACCTTTATCCAAAAATACCCTTTATCTGCAAATGTTAACCTTCGCCATAACTTTTGAACCATGAAAGATAGAGACTTCATTTTAAGTATGCATGTTCCTCTGATTAAGCTCTTTCAAATAAAACCAAAGTTAATGACTTTGTTACATTGACTGTGACCTTATGCAAAAATAGTTTTTCATACCTTTGTCATAATTTTTCAACCACAAGAGATGGAGACTTAAGCTTTATATTTAGTATCCATACTTTACCAATCAAGTTCTTTCAAATGACTCCAAGTTCAATGGCCTTGTGACCTTGACTGTGGCGTGAATGCTAAACAAAACTTTTTTTTTAAATTTTGTTGCCGCCGGGCGCATAGTGTTTCACAAACACATCTAGTGTTTCTATTGAAAGAAATATGCAAAAATACCACTGTATTTATTCTGTGTAAGACATATGAAATTTCTTTCTAATATGTATCTCTAAAACATATATCAATCTTTACATCTAGAATATGCTCTAAGCTAAAGTAATTAAGTTAATACATTGAAATCTTGTATTATTACTTTTAGTATTATATTTTACTTTTGATTAAAACACCCAAAGCCTTCCAACTTCGAGGGATACTGACAAGAAAAGACCGTGAACGTTATAAATACTGGTTACAGTTTGGCTAAATTGTCCAAGCAAAGATTCGTTTTATTAAATATATAGATTATTTGTTATATTATTTACAGGACACTTGCTCTGAAAGCGCACTATATGCTATACCGCGATTATCGCCCTTACGTCGTTCCATACAACCATGTCAAGTTGTGCTCTTTTTTGGTCGACTTTAGAGAGATGAGCTCGAAAAAAAAAGAATTGTATTGATTAAACGCAAGTTGACGACTGAGAAGCGCCATTACATGTTCTTAGACAAAAAAATCAGCATGCGTTACCAGGGGATTTGAAAAGATATCAAATAATGAAACATTTTTCATTATTCAAAGAAAAATGTATAAAAATCAAAAAAAACAAATTCCAGATTTTTGTTCATCAAAATTTGTTTTAGAAGAGGTGTATAAATTCATACATAGACGTTAAATGTATTGCACACAGGTCCTTCCTTTGGTGGAACTCTTCATCCAGGGAAGAACCCCGGCAGTCAAGTCCAAACTACGTTGCGTATTCATGACCTTAACGTTACATTACATACTGTGCTCCGTAGTGAAATATACACATTTAGCTTTTGAAAATCATTTGTTCTATTATGTAATCAAACAATAAATTTCATTCATGGACAAAAGTAATATTTTCTCTACATGAAATTCAAAACCTCTTTATGTTTCATCTTGTAAAAATAATAATTTGATGAGGAACTTTTTCATTGTATTGTTTGAATGACCCTCATACATGTAAATTCCTTTCAAGTTCTTTTGATTTTCTTTTTTGATAAAATTGGGATCTAGTCGTGTTTCTTTCTTTTCAGCTTGATGATTTTAATAACTAGTACATCATGTACATTGTAACTAGTCATTTATGTGTATAACAGTTTAACATGTACTTTGGAATGTAGAATTATACAAATATTTTAAACACTCTGCTGTGCTTCTTAACTACTTTTTTTTTTTTTTTACACTTTTTGGAAATTGGATGACAATAATATGATTAAGACATCATATCAATTTGAATTTGATTAACATATTACGGTCTCGGTTTCGTGCCATTATAAACTGTAACATGCATGAATATTAGCATGTCTAAAATCATTACAATTAAAATAGTGATTACAATAATACCTTCATTTATATCACTGCAATTGTCATAAACCAGTGAACCACATAACCAGAGACAGATCTTGGAGGCGTTATACTTACAAGGTTTACTGATCCTGTCATGAATCCACCTGTCAGACATGGTACAGTGTGTGATGATATCCAGCTGTAGACTGTCTATGAAGAGGTCGTACATCTTCTCCGGAAAGAACGGTACATACAGACATCTCTCTCCCTCACTCCTCTCATACCACCAGGACCGGCAGTATTCATTTATCACGTCACGTGACGCCGTGGTCAGGAAAAACTCCAGATCACTGTCCTCCACCAGACACTCCGTAACAAAGGCGTACATGACGTCATGTCGGAAGTCGTCTGATATAAAAGTCATCACACCGTCACGTGTTTCTGTGATTCCATCAGGAAGATCTACCGAGCCGTCATCGGTAATATCAGGGAAATACCTCTGTCTGATTTTGTCCTTTGTGATTCTGTGTGATTGTTCAATGCAGCTAATCCGATATGTATCAGATATAAGTAAACAATAAAGTTGACATCTGACTTCCGGCTCATAGCTATGGATTTTACCTGAAATGCAAAAGAAACAAATAAATTATAAATCACCAAACAAATAAGTTAATATATTAAATAAATAAAATTTTAACATTCAGTGGAACTACATGGACTGCACTTCAATCTTTTTCTTTACACTGTATGTACATGTAGGTATTAAGTCCTATTGAACAGAGATGTTTTAGGATGTGAACCACCCCACCCCCACCCTCCCACACCCCACCCCCATCACATTTTTTTAATCTCTTCTTTAACCATTTTATCTGAAATGACAAACAAATAAATAAATCATAAATCACCAAACAAATAAATTAGTAAAATAAAATAAATAAATTGTTAACATTCAGTCGAACTACAAGAACTGCACTTCAATCTTTTTCTTTACACTGTATGTACATGTAGGTATTAAGTCCTATTGAACAGAGATGTTTTAGGATGTGAACAACCCCACCCCACCACATTTTTTTAAATTGCTACATTAACCATCGCTGAATAAATGCGATTAAAAGGATGAGGAGATTTATTGCAAATATAAGAATAATCCTGAAGTACGAATTCAAATCTAAATAACGTTTTGCTTTCGTCGCCTGCGAGACACAGTGATTCGAGCATCTGCTTTAGAGTCCAGGAGTAGGGAGTTCATTGTTTTAGCGACACCACATTATTTTCTTGTTTGTCGGACATCTGATGTATGAGAGGGAAACAATTAAGTTATAATATTTTTACTTTTTTGAAGGAAATATTTTTAGGTGGAACTTGAACAAAATTGAGCGGAAGTACATTCCCCCTACCTTGTTTTTTTCTTTTTTTAGAGTAACATATTGCAGCATGATGAGGAATACGAAAAATGGAGAGTAAATAAAAGAATAGAAATATCAATAAAACATTGTAATTAAGCGATCTTGCATTGGGACCATATATACAGTGTACACAATCGTGTTAAGAAGGATTCGCAGAAACTACAGGAAAAGACGGGGATGGGGGGATGAGTACATGTAACTGTAATATTTCATATCTTGTATTGAAAGAGACTTGTAACGGAGCTGACCCCCCCCCCCTTTCTTAAAAAGTCTACGGAATTTTATTCCCATCCTCTGTCATATATATATTTCTTTTTAGCTTCTAAAGGGATTTCTGCATTTTTGTGCTCAAGCAATTAAAAATTCAACTTCTTGGACAGCACATTCCTGCCTTGGTCAATGAAAAAATGCAATACTCAAATCAATAGATTCATGTTTCTGCATCCCTCTCACATAGAGACACACATGAAGACATACATCCGGTCCACTGAAAAAGCACACTTTTTGAAAGAGAGGATGACAGACAGAAAGAAAACAATGCGTCGTGGGTTCGAATCCCACTATAGGGTGTGGAGTTCGGTCCTTCGGATGAGATCTAGACCATATTATCCGAGGTCCCGTGTCGCAGTAGGTGCTGGCACGAAAAAAGATCCCTCACTGCTCAATGGCTTTAAGTGTCGAGTATATAGGACAAATTTGCAGCTCTCCACCGGCAAGAGGTGGCTTCTCCATTTGAGTGAAAAAATTCTCGAAAAGGAAATTATACAATGTACAATCACACCACCAAAGTCTCAATATATATACTGACTTCCGGGTGGACGACCTCGTATGGTGTAAGTTTCATCGGTAGAGGGGAGGGTGGCCATTTTCCTAAACGTAACTTTTTACTACTGGAAAAGTTCAGCGAAAGGCTTGTTGCCCCCATTCCTTACACTTTTTGTTGCAGTACTAATCGTCAATTTATATATTAAAAGTCATGTACTTAGTGGCATATGAGTAAAATTTTTTACTGAAAAAAAGTTGACGACCCCCCCCCCCCTTCATCACCACCAAATAGAATTTTCGAGTTTTAAGATTTTTTTTAGCTCTCCTGGTTGCTGACAAACACGGTGCGTACTGAAAATATTTCTTTCTTTATTGAAAAGTGCTATTTTAATATAAAATATTAACGCAGAAAAAAAGACCAGGGTGTTTCTAGTATTTCTGGGAACATGTAGTCTGGTTCCGACTTCGCCTTCCATGCGCGGATCTAGAGGGGGGGTAGGACCCCCTGGAATTAACAAGGTTACTAAAACAAGGAAAAGAGTATCCAACACTCGTAGCGAACACTACGCCACCTAGCGTTATAATGCCGCACTAAATTTTGACGGTTTGACAACTTCCATTCGTCTTCATTGAATATGCTTCATTGTTAGCGTGATTGAATTAACATTCGTAGTAGAGATAATGTTAATAATTTATTAAAGAAACTGTTTACGTTTAAAAGAACGTAGAATGAGTTTACAAGAATAAAGCAACATAGAAGTAAAGACAAAATGAAGAAGGATAAAAGTCAAAGTGAAATGTAATAAAGATGAATATGAAAACAATAAAGTGACATATAATTACAATAATAACAAAGCATAAAGAAGTAGGCAAAATAAGAATAAAAGCAAGATACATAGACTTTTTGCGGTAATTCCCTTCCATACATGTGAATAGCTAAATTGCAATTGAATATATATGTCGTGATAATATACAGAAAATTTGAGAAAATACTCTAGACATGTAACTTCAATTTTGTGTCTAAGTACCTTTAAAGCTCGTGTACCCCAAAGACTTATTCTCGGTCACCTGCTATTTCTCATTTACAAAAATGACATTAGTTGTCTATGGAATCAGCTGTGTAATTAAAGTCGACACATTGAACCTTGGGGAGCTCAACATTACCGCTACATCGCCAAAAATTTCAACTCATTATCGCTATAATTTTTTTTCAAAATTTCAACCGATCATTACCGCTACTCTTATAGGTTGAAATATCACTGATACACATCGAATCAGCCAGGCATGGTGTGGAGTACGAGTTCCAATCACAAAACTTTCACAAAGAATTCGGCACGTTTTACAGTTTACATGAAATAGGGGAAATTACAATAAAGCAGTAGGTTTGGCAAATGACAGTCAAAGCTTTATGCCTATAGGTCACATTTAAGCCGATGTTCGGGACACCAATTACATTGTATACCCCCGCTTGAAAAGTGGGAGGGTATACAGTGATCGGTATGTCCGTCGGTCTGTGAGTGTCTGTTACGCTTTGGGGTACCCATCTCTTATCTGCATTTCCTCTTATACTGCTGAGTGAAATTTTATGAAACTTTCACAGAATCTTTATTACACATTGCCATTGTACATCTCCTATTTTTGCTTTTTGATCTGACATACATTTTGGGTTTTTTCCGGCCACAGCAAAAACATGACCTTTGCCATTATAACCATGTGGGAGGCGGGGTATCGTTTGGTGAGCTCATGCTCACAGTGCCTCTAGTTTAAATTGCATAACGTGAAGAAATTATCAACCCTACAATGTGATAAACAGAAACTGACACAAACCTTCCATTAAAAAATATTGTATAACATATATAAATTGAAAGTCAGGGTTTTCCATGTGGAGGAGGGGGGGGGGGGGGGGGGGGGGGGGGGGCTCTGAAAAAAAATCTGCGTACTACAGAGCTGTGCTACACGTGTATCATCAGATTTATTTTTCCAATTATAGAATTCTTCTGAATAAATCCAGAACAGATGTAAAGTCCCAGCCGTTATGGGTTAATATAGCCCAATTTTTTAAAATGACAAAACTTTTTAGGCCAATCGGAGATAACATTTAACAATTTTGCTATATGTAAGTACTTGGATCAGTCAGAGAAGGCAGATCATAATAAAAAATGTGAACGAACCTACATGAATATTCACTTAACCTAGAAATTGTCTTGAATTGAATTTCGTTTAGAAACACATGCATTTGGTCCACTTATTGTAGTTTTTTTTTAAAGGACAGCAACTTGTTTATGTTATTTTCGTTCCAAAAATATATCAATCCATGCATCAAAATTTTGTTCATGTTATGTATCCTTAATAGGTTAAATATTCACAAGTCGACCAATTGTCGCCCTATCATCGAGCTCTGAGCTACAGTTTGATTTCAAAGGTCGTGCGAAATTTTGAACACTCTTATTGTCGAACGACGGACGACCGACTTAATAAACTGACTGCCGATGGTCGGACGATGATGAAAGGTTGGTCGACGGATAACTTCAATTGAAGAAATTGGCCACCGACGCAGAAAAATTATAACTTGGACCGATCGATGGACAAAAAATTGGTTGGCCGACAAAAAAAGAAGAAGTCAAAATCGGCCAAGACAACGGCCGATGAGCTGATGACTGTCACCCGAAGAATCTCATTTTATATATTTGCTTCAAAACTCGTCGGCTGTTGATTGTTGGAAATGCTACTGGGGTTTTACTGATTGTGTAAAGACAGTGTGAAGACTGTGTGTTTCATCCATGAACAGTGCTTGATTTGAAAAATTTGAAGTGCTTTATTAAATAAAATATATTTTAACCCCCCCCCCCCCCACACACACACACCTTTCCTTACTCTCAAGCAAATATTCAAATACACACACGTATGGGAGAATCTAAGGTTGTGGTAAATAATAACTTTGTTTACGTCCCTTTTTTCTTTGAAAAGATACTGTACCCCCAGTCTGAATAAAAAAAAACACATTTCAAAAACTATATACTGAAGCCTTAAAATTGAATGGATTTGCAGCATTTCCGAAGAGTACAAAGAACTTTCTTCTTTGGGAATTTGACAAAAACTTGTTTGGGGTTGGGGTGCGGGTGGGGTTTAAAACAAACAGTTACAAGTTAGTTCCTTCAAAACATTGATCAAAAAACGGTACATATATAGCCAATACAGCCACAGATTGCGGGAATCTAAAATCAAATTAGACCTTGCATGTTACATATCATATATAAAATATATAAAAATAAGTAGACTATTTTCTACCATTTTCTCATAAAGAAGTAATAGTGAAGTGAATGGGGGAAATTAAATGTGTGAGAATATGTCTATTAATATTCAATACATAAGTTAGACGTACAAATATCTATTATCGAAAACCGTGTTTATCTCCCCTCTTTCTTTCTCTCTCTCCACTTGGCAATAAATAACGGGGGGTTCCAACCCCCGCCCCTCTGGATCCGCCAATGTTATGCTTGTATATGTTATACTTAAATAAATCAATCTGTACACTCATATGCAGGGCGGATACAGGATTTGTGGTTGGGGGGGGGGGCGTGGATAATTATGTTGAGGCAAGGGGTCTGGGGGCCGCCTTAAGGCCCCCAGTGGGTCCAGGGCGAAGCCTTGGTGGGGGTACAGTATAAAATACATGTATGTCAATAAAATAAAATGAAAAGTATAACAAAATAATTATTGACAGAGTTCTCGGGCTTAAATGCGTTTTGTCGGACCCTCAAACTAAACTGTGTGCCTTCAGTCTAACAGCCTCAGACAGACAGTTTGGTTCTTGGGTCCGACAAAACGCATGTTGCCCTCGAACCCAGTCAATAAATAAGTAATGATTTGCTGAGCAGGCATAAAAACATTCGATGTTTGACCGCTTATTGAGATGTTGGACTGGTCGATGAGATGTTGGATCGCTTCAGTCACAGAATGGGCGGAGCTTAATCTCATTTTCATTCATTGGTGTTCAGAAGTGACGGATCGGAGGTTACATCACGGTAGATAGTACAAAATACATGTATGTGAAAAAAAAATGAAAATGAAAGGTATAGCAAAACTTATTGACTAAGTTCTGTGTTTTGTCGTTCTAACATCCTCAGACAGACAGCTGGTTCTTGGGACTGACAAAGCGCATGTTGTCCTCTAACTCCGTCAATAAATGTATAATATTTAACTTATTTAATTTAACTTTGACCTTTTTCATAAATATGTAAAATTAACAAAAATAGTTAAGTGCTTTTCTTTGTTTGCTAGTACACTTAACACCCATGGATCACTCACTTCCCAATTTTGGAAGAGCTAGGGGATCTCCTTTTTAAAAATTACGAACCTAGATTATATAAAGAGTTTTAACCACTGTGCCAGGCCAGTGTAAAGATGTGTAATGACTACCATAGTAATGAAATGACGGAGTCATTTTCTAACGACAAAAACCCGAAGAAAAAAAAACAATTTTTTTTTGTATGCACTACTGTATAAATAGTTAAGTGCTTTTCTTTGTTTGCTAGTACAGAAATTAACGTCGGAGCTTTTGCAGAAAAAAATATATGAGGTATATAATATATTCTGCAACAGCTGCGACGTTGCCCAAACTCGAAAATCCTATTTCGTGGGGGTGGGGTGGGTGAAGGGGGGGGCAACTTTTTCGGATACCAACTTCTTTCAGTATCTTCTCTTTTTTTGCATACAATGCTACATTACCCTTTACTGTACCACAAAAGGGGGGAGGCAACCAGTCTATCAATGAACATTTGCAATAGTAAAAGTTATGTTGGGAAAAAAGTGGGGGGGGGGAGGAGCCCCCTTTCTCTTCTCTGTTGCTACGTGCCTGTATTATTTCATAAATAAGAAAAGATGACAATAGAAAAGCTAAAGTTATTCGTTTGGCATAAAATTTACTTTTAATTTGGTCTTAAATATAGTTAGTACTGGTATAGTCAGAAGAACGTCCAAATATGAATCAGACGTGGCAATCATATACATGAAAGAAGGACATAAAATTTCTGCATGTCTGAAAAATATCGTGCGTGTATTATGTGGATTCAATTTTATTTATAAACAGTGGGAATCTCTTTGAGAAATTCTTTTCAAAATTTACTCGTAGAATAAAGAAGATTCCATGCATAATGTACATTCAAGTACGTGTACATGTATGATAACATGGTCGTCTAAGAAATGAAATCAGGCATATTTAGAGGAATTTTTTAAATCCCATTGTCATATTGTAATTTTTTGATTATCGGGTGGTAGTAAATTCAAAAATTACAAAATGACACCACTTTAAAACAGTGCTTCAATTGTGAAACTAATGTAAAAACATTTCAATACAGTCTTGTGTATTTTGAATTTTTGATGTAGATAAATGTTTTCAATTTTGACCTTCCTAGTGAATATAAGGATATTTCATTCCTAAATTGAACTGAAAATACAGTAGATTGAAAACAATTTCAGAAAAATTATATCATCTGCATCCGAATTTCGCTCAAACGAACATATTCAGGCACTAGGAAATTGAGAAGGGGCTTGCCCTCCGGTTTTTGATCCCAGCATAAAGCGGAGCGGATCAAAAACCCTTGATTTGAGGGGGTGATAGAATCAGGAGGGGTGGAGTATCCTCCCACTTCTATTTCCATGATCGTATTTTTTTGTTGTTGTTCTTTTTTAACATTTAAAATGTTCACTGGAAGTCTGATTGTCCTTTTCATGCTACCCCCAAACGTTTTAAATTTGATACAGAAGAGTAAAAGGAAATCACCCTTACATCACAAAACTTTTTGATCCAAGATATTTCTAAGGTAATTTGTCATTTTGCCTCTTATAATACACCTTTCATTGGTATGCTTCGATATTTATTGTTTTTCTACATTTTGCCAAAAAAGATTTCAAATACAAAACTTATACTGGTTAAATTAAGCTGATGTTAGCTCCGATGGTCTCATTGGGTTTGCATGTCTCTGACTTTTAAACAAGAAACTTGAAATGTCTGCTCCATCAGTTTTAATCGTTGAATCATATAAAACTTTCATTGATGTTTTTCTTCTGTCATGACGATCACTGATTTTTTCAAATTGAAAAACAACGCTCTCCTTGCCCTTTTGGGCTCGATAAGCCCTTTACTCCTCTAAATTCTGAGTCATTGCCTTGACCTTAAAAAAAAATACAATGATGGTATAATGTAATATTATCAATATACGAGGGATATTCGGAAATTATTGAGACATTTACATTTACTCCATAAAGGACAGAACTTTTTCTACGGACATATTCAATGGGGTTATTATTTGTCTTTATTTATGCATAGAAAAAAGTAACCCCCCCCCAATTCCGGAGAAAAAATTTCAAAACTATTTCAGGAAGTTCTTAATATAGTTTTAGTCCATCCTCGCAAGCCACTGGTCCTGAGTGAAAACATTGCGTTTTGCGCAGTTTGGGGGGGGGGGATTTCTCCACTTTTAAGCATTGATCAATCAACTACCATTCACTCACTAATTCTAGACACATTCTTTCAACAATCTGTATATATTATCCACCTCTCAACTCTTTATAGTCAGGGACGTAGCAACAGTGGGGGCCAGGAGGAGGCCTAGCCCCCCCTTTTTTCCCCAACATTACCTTTACTATTGAGAATGTCCACTGTAAAGTTGGTTTCCCCCCCCCAATTCTTACCACCGTATAGTGATATGAAGGAAATGTAGTATTGTATGTATTGTATGCGAAAAAATTGGAAGTAAAAAGGAAGTTGGCCTTGGAAAAAGTTGGGAATTTTTTTTTATGCTTGTCAACTTTTACAGGTAAGTAAAAAAAATTCTCTGGTGTCCCCCCCCCCTCCACTTTCAAAAACGATGCTACATGCCTGATAGCAGTCTCTACAGGCGATAAACTCGCTTGAAGTGTATTTTCAGCAATTTAACAAACGATTCTAATCAAATCAGTTTACCACTGTAAAGGATTTGGAGGTGGATAAAATATACAGATTGGTTACAGAATGTGTCTAGAATTCGGGAGTGAGAGTTAGTTGATTGAACAATGCTGGAAAAAGGAGAAATTTCCCCCAAAGTGCGCAAAAAAATCTTCAGCCGTAAATGGTACACATGTACCTTTTTTTTTTGCATTACGGGATCTGTAGCTTTATGGAAAAGACTAATATTTAAAACCACAACGCTACAGTTCTGCAGCTAGGAATTAGGCCACACCAATAAAATTTATTGTTCGTTGGACCTGCGCGCTCTTATTTAAACAAAACTATACAAATAATATAAATTTGAAATTCCCGCACCATTGGAATTCTTTGCTGTTTTCTGTTATATTTCCGCTCTATTTATCGTACTTTTAATCTACTTACTCTGCAAATCAGAAAAAATATAATTGTCCGCTCAATTTTTTTCACGCCCCGCCTTAAAATTTTGCCTTCAAAAAAGTAATAATATTATTATTTAACCGCTAGCCCGCTCGTACTTTTTTCATCAAATGTCAGACGAACAGTGTGGCCTTATTCACATGTATTGACTTTTACTTCCTTTCCTTTTTTTCTCAAATTTCTTCTATATAATCTACTCATTCTAGTATATGAATGTGTTGAGATGTATGACAATTACAAAGGAAGTTAATCCTTTCATTTTCAAAACAAGATGGAATGGAATGCAACCCCAATTCAAATTAAATTCATGTCTATTAAGGACATATCATAACGCAACCAATTACTGCTGTCAAGTGGCATGGCATCTATGACATAGGTCCCGTTGCCTTGTAATTTTTCAACCTTAAAAATCCAAGAGAGTGTTATGAAGATTGTGCAATACGTAAAGAAACAAAAGATGAAGTAAGCTAAAGAAACATTCAACATGACGAATAAGGAATAATGAAAAGGTTTGCACTATCTAAATCAAAGGCTCTAATCAATGGCTCTTTCTTACTAATAAAAGCCTAGTGTGAGTGTGTCTTTGTTCAAAATGAGTACCACCTAAATACATCGCCTGCGTGGCGCAGTGGTCTAGTTTCTGTTCTATATCTAGTGGATTTAGGAGTTGATTTTTACATCGTGGGTTCGAATCCCACTTTAGGACACCGAGACCGGTCGTTTAGTTGTATTAACCGAAGTCCCGTGTTGCAGTAAATGCTAACACGAAAAACATCCCTTACTGCTCAACTGCAGTGTGCTGAGCTAAAGTTACATTTGCTACAACTCCACCAGCAAGTGGGCCATCTTAATATAAGTGAGGACATTAAACAACAGGCAAAAACAAACAACTAGATATGTATGAATACCTACCACCCAGGAATACGGATCCTTGTCGCTGACGTCCGTTCTCACTAGTCCCTCGTACGACCCCAGGATCGTGTACTTAGACAGCGGGATGTGTGTCCACGCCCCCATACCGGCCCCAGGGATGGAGGACAAGGCGACCTGGAATCCATCAGGGGTCGTCAGGTTGGCTCGGTCCTCGGGTCGTGACCCTAAAGGAATCTAGAGGATACACATCACATGGATACTGATATTTTCTATGTTTTAAATAATCTTGTATGAAAGATTCATGAATCGTGTTATGTTTGTAAAGTGAAGTACTCAGTGAAATAAATGCATGAAAGAATGGAATACTCTGATTTTTTTTCTATGTTTTAAATATCTTTATGAAATAGTTATGTATAGTGTTAGGTTTGTAAGGTGAAGTACTTTGTGGTTCAGTCAAATAAATGCTTGAAAGAATAGCAAACTTTATTTACTTTGCTAGTGGGCATTAAAAGAAGAGTTTCTCACAAGTAATAACAGAAACTCGGGATGTCAGGCATCTAAATTTATCAAAGGACGCTGACAAGGTAGGGGATGCTCACTTCATGTCACGTGTGTTTTATATCATTTCTTTAGATCATCTCGTTTTAAATAAGTTTCTTTCCTGATAAAAACGAGATTCTTAAATTTTACCCGCTTTTTATCTCACCTGATTGTTAATGAAGTGCTGATATGTTTTGCTTTCCTTGCCATACATCTTATAATCCTCGCAAACTAGAAAAAGAAAAACAAAAACCTCGAAAATTCATTTCATTCAGGTAGTCGTTCTGCTTTCATAAGATCTATATAAAAGATGTGACAATTTTCTATTTATCTTCTTATAAATAAGCTATAACTTCTTAAAATCACCCACTTTTAATCAGTTTGGCCTTCCATTCTAAATATGTAAATTTCAAATTGTGTCTTCTTCTTTAACTTGAATCTAATTGACTTTAAAACAATATTTTCGTTTCGCTTTCAGTTTGTACTCTACTTTCACTTTCAGTTTATCCAGAATGACTTACACGTATCCATTTCATCGTCTCCATTCATAATGACCTCTAGATCTTTATACAGGTTCTGACAGAAGACAAAGCAAATGTAAGTATAATTCATATTACAAGAAAGATATGGAGATAACGAACAGTATTCAATATTAAAGTCCATAAAACAAAACCAAAAAGGAGCAGAGCAAACACGGATAGCCGACAGATCAGAGAAGGGATCAGGTGCCATGAAGGAGTAAGTATCCCCTGCTTTGCATGACCAAGAAATAGTGGATAAATCCGTCGTCAATTCAGTGTATGAATAATGGATAAACAATTATAATACATTAGTTAAAAGCACAGAATATTGAGAA
Source organism: Saccostrea glomerata (assembly GCA_003671525.1). Lineage (NCBI taxonomy): Eukaryota > Metazoa > Mollusca > Bivalvia > Ostreida > Ostreidae > Saccostrea > Saccostrea glomerata. The sequence continues at coordinate 156,097 of PRKT01000559.1, read as the reverse complement.
ATGCTAGTACTGTGAACTAAAGTTTGAAAAATTACGAAAAAAAAATAATGAAATTAGATAATATTTCCGAGAAGAATCATATCACATTTTTGAGATGTAATAATGGATGTATTTAAATGAAGCTGATCGTTCTCTAGCATAGCTAGTAATAATACCTTTAAAGGTGTTTCCCTCGTTTAGAATGATATAACGATAACAACGGTATTCTATAAATGTATATGATATGGTGTTTAGAAGTCGATGTTTGCTCTGCTCCTATTTTGTTTGATGGACGTTTAAGCTTGAAATCTGTACATTATCTCCACATCTCCACATATTTTAAACAAAAGATTTCGACCCGCGTGGTTCATTGGTGGATCTTCGTTTGCTCTAGATAGAAAGGAGTTGATTTTCGAATACTACTGTGGACCAAGGTCGTAGGTAATGCAATTCACAGCTCAATATGGCCTTGAGTGTCAAGTAAAGGTCAAAATTTGCATCTATTTCACGGATAGTGGTGGCCTCAATATGAGCGAAAAAATTTCGAGAGGGACGTTGAAAACAAGCATACTAATAAAACACACATGATTTGCTTTCTCTCTCTAGATCCACATCTTTCTATTCTCTTTATTTCCATGTCTTCCCCGCCCCTTGTATGTCACAACCTACATTCTATCTGTGATCCTTTTTTCAATCATAGACCTTTTAATATATCTTTTTCAGCCACTGTATAAAAACATATTTCTTACCAGTCTTTGGTCTGTCATAACAAGAAGCTCGTTCTCTAGAAAAAAAAAAGATTAAACATACGTCAAGGTTCGTGATGACGATTTGACGATCTCATTTAGTCACATATATTTTAGCTTACCCTAAGCTGCAAGTGCATCTTACATTACATTGTTTGAATAATACTTTTCGAGGCTTCTTTAATGAATAAAAATCACAGTTTTCAGATTTATTTCTGAATTCTAAGTTTTCCTTTAGGTTTTACTATGATAATTCTTTTCTCAAAAGAGATGAATGTTAAACATTACTAACTTGTTTATCTTACATTTATCAAGGTTTTGAGTTTATTTTATGGCATGCATACATACCCACAATATATTACGTCATGAATACATACACATAATATATGACGTCATGCATACATACCCACAATATATGACGTCAACACTATTTCCTTTTCTGCGCTGTCAATCACGACCATAGATCCGCCCATTTGTTGACAGACTGCCACGCTGTTGTTCATTGTATCCGGTTCTGTGTGTACTGAGAAGCACCACCTCCCAACTCTGACAAAACCGGACTTACATGGTGCGCATGCGCAATAACCTTTGTGTGAAAAAAGATGTTAATTAAAACTGGGCTTTCATAGTGCGCATGCGCCATAACCTATGAGAGAAAAAAGAGGTCTAATAAAACCAGGCTTACATAGTCTGCATGCACCATAACCTTTAGATGAAAAGAGAGGGAAATTAAAAACCAGGCTCATATAGTGCGCTTGCGCCATAACCTTTGGGAGAAAAAAGTGGTAAAACGTGTTTTTTGTGTTATAGCTTAGGTAGATGGAAAAAGTTATGTCTTTAAAATATTTCAATGTACTTAACTTGTTTACACGTTTCTTTTTACGGGTGTATTTGGGTAAATATGAATCGAAATGTCATATACCTGCTTTAAAAAAAAACGATTTTCAAATGCCAAGTAAATCAGGAATCTATTGTATATCAATACTAATCCAATTTTTTGAAATTGTAAAATACTAGAAAAATAAAATCTACAAATTCTACAAAACTACGAAAATCTACACATGTATATATTGTGTATTTGATATTCAACACTAGTATTTATTTGTTACTCAACTTCTAATTGTATGTCAACAGAAGTATAAGTGTGGGAACTTAGCTTGAAGAGACTGGCCATTTTTAGACTATTTTGAGCTCCATTAGAAGAAGAGCTCCATATAAAAATATAATAAAATGATCAAATTTTAAAACTAAAATTTTTCTTTGCCAATGATAGTTGACAGCTCAAGATATCATATATAAAAAAATTAAGTTGTATTTGGTGGTTAATAAAAAAAAATAATCTGTTGACCCCCTAGCCTCCTTAATGGACACATCAATATATAAAATGCTCAGACCCTCCTAGTTTGAGATTGATCATATCTATTTTGAACTTGCTTCGCTCATCAATCAGAAGATGTATACTCATTCATACCATTAAAAGTGCACATTATATTATATTAGTGCATTAATTATTTTAGAAATGTCTTTCTTTTGTCATTGTTGTTATAAATGATATGGAATTAGATTAATTGAAACTTAGATCTTATGAATGTAACACTTAAGGAATGACTCTTATTCTTGGTCAAATTAACGAGTATAATCTAGTTTGGGTCAGTTCACGCTTTATAATCCGCGAAACTGACCCAAACCAGATTATACTTGATAATTTGGTCAAGAATTAGAGTCATTCCTTATAATCTAATTTTAAAATAATTCATCAACTTTGTATGTAAAATTGTGTTGCTTTTTATCAGTTCAAATTTACTGCGAAAAATGCAACCATAGTTACGGAAGTGATGGAAAGCGAGGGGAGGTAATAACTGTTTCATACACCTAGGAGCCATGATGTTTGTTTACATGAAGCAAGATCGAGTAACTGTTGGAAGTTAAAGGTACATTATTAAATCTGGAATTTTCAATGGATTCCAAGGATGGTAATGAGGGGATTGCATGGATACAGATGATTAAGCTGTTCGTCAAGGGGGGGGGGGGTGTCCCCATACCAAAACCAGATTGTACAAAATAATTTGCGTTCCGTTTTGGAATTCAACCAATTAAATCGAGAATACAAATAAAATAAAATTATACATGTATAAACAACCGTGTAAGTAGACGGTTTTATTTACTGTACACTTATTAAATTTGGCTGTGTATTCTATTTAGCACTTTTGGCGGAGAGTAACTTCCGCTAATTCAAGTACAACGCACACATAGACATCAATAAGAACATTAACAATATGCTAAATTAGAGATTCGCTAACTTGTTACCAATTTCCGCCAAAAATCGTACACGCAAAATATAATACATTTACAGTCCTATGTGAAGATATTCCAGATTACAGAAAATAACAGAAATATTTTTTTACAAAACGTAATAATTTAATTTTGTTTGTATTCTTGCCTCTCATTGGTTGATTTCCAAAAAGGAACGCATAACATTTTGTATAATCTGGTTTGGTATGGGGACACACCCCCTTGACAACCAGCTGAATCATCTGCATCCATCAATCCCCTCATTTCCAGTTCTTGGGATTCATGGAAAATTCCAGATTTAATGAATGTACCTTTAACTTCAAACAGTAGCTCGATCTTACCTCGTGTAAACAAGCATCATGGCTGCTAGATCTATGTATCAGTTTTTACCTCCCCTCGCTTCCCATCACTTCCGTTACTACGGTTGTATTATTGCGCGGTAAATTTGAACTCATAAAAACAACACAATTTTACACCCCCAGTTGTTTAATTATTTTAAAATTAAATTATAAAGAATGACTCTAATTCTTGGCCAAATTATCGAGTATAATATGGTTTGGGTCAGTTTACGCGAAGCGGATTATAAAAAAGCGTAAACTGACCCAAACCACATTATACTCGATAAATTGGCCAAGAATTAGAGTCATTCCTTAAGTAGTATTGCCTGGAGATCAAAATAACAACAATTGCAAAAGTACTCAACAATAAAACAAAGTTGTATCAAGAAAACCAAACAAAACGCTATCTCGGCCAGAAATCTCCCGACCTGAAGGGAACACGTGACGGATTTCATTGGTTAATCGATGCCCTCGTCCTGTAAAGAAATACAGATATTACTGCCTTATTATGATAGACATTGAATATCAACTGATTCTTAGTAACACTGAAGGCTGTTGATCGACATCGTATTGTAATGTGAAGATTTGTAAAGAATACCTAAAACATACTTAGCGACAGTTACAGTTAAACTAACATATTAGAATATCAAGATTCCCTTCAATAAGATTGTTTGTTTGTAATGTTTAACGTCCTTCTAGAGAATATTTAACTCATACGGAGATGCCGCCACTTGCGATGGAGATATATGAAGGATATGGAAATAATGAACAGTATTCAATCTCAACGTCCATTAAACAAATATACAAAATAAGAGCAGAGCAAACACGGACCTCCGAAACATCAGAGGTGGGATCAGATGCCATGGGGGAGTGAGCATCCCCTACCGACCCGTCACACCCGCCGTGTGTTCCGTGTCATGATCAGGAAACAACGAAAAAATCCGTCGTCAATTCAGTGTATAGATAATACAATCAGTATGAAAAACGTCAGTCAGCATTTTTTTACATGGTAATTTTTATTTGCTGACAAGATAATTGTATCAACCATAGAACTTAAGAAATAATGACTTTAGAGGAGAACGTTGATATTCTTGTTTCATCAACTTATTTGTCAATAAATACCTTGTTTCTTGTCTCCAAATGATTGCATTTTTTCTACTTTTTCTCACACTATGAACCTACAGGCTTCAATTGCATTTATAGGACTATAAACACAGCTTCTTCTATTCTGAGTGCAGTTCGATTTACACAACCGCATATTACATCCTGCACTGTGTGTTCAGAAGTAAAGATATAAAAAAATTTGCAAAAGGAATAAATGTAAGTTTCTTATAACGCATTCCAAAATCAAAACAGAAAATCTTTTTTTCTGTTTTAAGCATTTTGCCCTTAGGTATCGACAAAACTCAACAAATAACACAGTTTACAAGATATTTATTGGTGCAAAAAACTATAAGTTAAAAGAACGCAAATAATCGATTACATAGCTAGATTTTACGGAGTAAATTTCCTCCCAAAAACTATCACTGAAACAGTTTTCACTACTACATTACAATTTGAAAAAGACAAAAATATACAGGGTAAATTTCCTCTCAAAAATGACACTGATACAATTAACATTCAGTAGTCAATTCAAAGCCACTATCCATGATTAAACAAGGTTTTACGGAGTAAATTTTCTCCCAAAGAATATCACTGATAGTGTATTCACTACAACAATTACAATTTGAAAATAGCAAAAATCTAGAGAGTAAATTTCCTCTCTAAATGCACATTGGTGCAATGTACATTCAGTATTTCAATGCCAAATCAACCATCGTTTACATTGCTAGATTTTACGGAGTAAATTTCCTCCCAAAGATTTTCTCTGATACTGTGTTCACTACTTTCATTACAGTTTGTTATAAACAAAAAAATTAGAGAGTAAATTTCCTCTCTAAATTCACGTTGATGTATTGAACATTCAGTATTTCAATGCCAAATCAACCATCGTTTACATTGCTAGATTTTACGGAGTAAATTTCCTCCCAAAGATTTTCTCTGATACAGTGTTCACTATTTTCATTACAGTTTGTTATAAACAAAAAATCTAGAGAGTAAATTTCCTCTCAAAATGCACGTCGCTGCATTGAACATTCAGTATTTCAATGCCAAATCAACCATCGTTTATATTGGTAGATTTTACGGAATAAATTTCCTCCCAAAGACTATCACTGATACAGTGTTCACTACTAGCATTGCAAATTAGTACTAAAAAATCTACAGAGTAAATTTCCTCTCTAAATTCACGTCGGTGTATTATCATTAAGTATTTCCAAGCCAAATAAACTATCGTTAACATAGCTGGATTTTACGGAGTAAATTTCCTCCCAAAGAATATCACTAATACAGTGTTCACTAGCTACTATCATAATTGTTTGTTTATAACAAAAATCTACAGAGTAAATTTCCTCCCTAAATTCACGTCGGTGCGTTATACATTCAGCATTAGCCAAAGAAACCATCGTTTACACAGCTATATTTTACAGAGTAAATTTCCTCCCAAAGAATATAACTGTTATAGTGTACACTTCTACATTAAAACATACAGTAGTCAATTCAGATGCGACTATCCTTTATATAACAAGACTTTACGGAGTAAATTTCCTCCCCAAGAATTTCACTGACAGAGTGTTCACTACTTACATTACAGTTTGTTATTAACAAAAATCCAGAGAGTAAATTTCCTCTCTAAATTCACGTCGGTGTATTGTACATTCAGTATTTAAATGCCAAATCAACCATCGTTAATGCAGCTAGATTTTACGGAGTAAATTTCCTCCCAAAGACTATCGCTGATATAATGTTTACCACCACATTGCAATTTGAAAAAGACAAAAATATACAGGGTAAATTTCCTCTCAAAAATGACACTGATACAGTTAGTATACAGTAGTCAATTCAAAAGCGACTATCCTTGATATAACAATATTTTACGGAGTAAATTAATCCCAATAGAATATCACTGATACAGTATTCACTACACCAATTACAATTTGAAAATAGCAAATATTTACAGAGTAAATTTCCTCTCTAAACTCACATTGGTGCATTGTACATTCAGTATTTCAAAGCCAAAGAGTGTGAAAAAATGACTCAAATTGCCCTTTTTCGTGTGTGTATTATATTTTACAGGCCAAAAACTTCAATCTTCATGAGATATGTATAAGTTGTAGAGATTTGACAGATTTACATAAAAGTATCCTTTTAATTTTAGATGAAATATTTAGGAAAATTTTGATACAATACTTGATATTGCGATTACTTAACTTAGCTGGACTCTTTCATAAAGGAGGTAGGAATCATCTGTTGGGTGGGAGCAATGTGCTATTCAATACAATTAATGCAAGATCGATCATTGTAGCATTTATAAGGACAGATAAGTAAAAAATCCTGGTGGAATACCTCGCTAGACAATCGCTGAACCAGCCTTATACATTTTTGAGAGGAGCCAATCCTAAATTGTCACATTTTTAAAGATATGTTTAATTAAGCGGACTCTTATATTATAGTTAAATTTTCATTGAAAATCGTCACATTTTTCAGTATATAAAATATTCTTAACTTTCCTTATTTGACAATCTACTATTTGGAATTCAATATCTGGCAAAACATCGTGATTTTGGCATTAAATTGTTCGAATCATTCGATTGTCACTAATGTAAACAATGTCATTTGCCCCCAGAAATTTAGACTTTTCTTGACTCCCTCGCAAAAGAGCGGAGGTAAGTTAGATAACTGCGAGGTACTCATTGGTAGTCGCGACATAACATATTGAGATTTAATTTTTTCACCTTCATGTTTGTTGCGCTATAGGCTTATCCCTTGTTATGTTCTCGGACTCCCATCTCATTTATCATCCAATAATAAAATACATTTCCAAAGCATGTGAATTATATTTAGATGATAATTAAATACATATGATAAACAATAGATAAAAATTGATATTTTTGTCCTTTCTACTCTTCATGCATATAACATGTATAAAGTCCACAACAATAAAATGATTCATTTGATTTTTGTTAGGATTTGTTCATCGACATCCAACATATTGTTTACATGTTTATGTTACGTTTGTCCCAGAAATCCTGAAAGATTTGTACACTCTGCAACTTTTTTACAGAGGAGCGCACTAAAATCTTAAACTCTTCCATAGTTGAAATAAGACGTATTGGTAAATAGATTTTGCCCTGTAGTCCATCTGGCTGTTTGTCCTCAAAAACTTTAACCTTGCTCATAACTTTGGAGTGAGTGGGGCTATGGCTTTCATATTTCACTGCTGTACACTTTCTTTGGGTACCACCACCACCAAATATGACCTCTTGACCTTGAAGTTTGACCACTTTTACAAAAATATATCACTCTTCAACCTTAGTTATAACTTATAACTTTTGCACAGTTGGTGTTAGGGCTTTCATACTTCTCATTGGTATGTTCAATAATTTTTTTGACAGGTCTGCCCAAGTTTTGTATTAAAACGCATCTGAAACTCATCTGTAAAAACATTTAATATTGTTGGCCGATTTAAACATTTCGGGAAAATAGCAAAAAAAAATGAAAACGTGAAAAAAAAAACTATGAGGTTCAGAGAGTAAAATGGAGGATAGGTCAGGTGACAGGAAACATCATGAGTACAGTCATGTATATTTTTTTTGCCCCTGTATAGTGTCATATTTGATATTATATGGAATATGTGATTTGCAGCACATTCTTACTGATATTATTTCTTTAAATTAGTTAAAATTACAGGTATCCTGAATTTTTGTCAACTTCTAGCCAAGATCCTGTACTTAAGCTGAATGTGGAGGACAGATGTACACACAGTACTAGTATAGAGGGTAAGTAGACCATAAAAAAAAAACAAGATGTGTTTGTGAAACACTATGCGCCCGGCGGCAACAAAGTTTGGAAAAAGCTATTTTTAGCATTAAGGTCACAGTCAAGGTCACAAAGTCATTGACCTTGGTGTCATTTGAAAGAAGTTGATTAGTGGAGTATGGAGTGGACTCCATGCCACTAAACTGGAAGTGAACACCGCAGTGAATATTTTACGTAATTGAAGAAAAGAAAAAAATTG
>PRKT01000559.1:130221-142376 GCA_003671525.1 Saccostrea glomerata | reverse complement strand
TCAAAATCAATAGGGGTCTTCTTTAGTTCATAGGGAGTTGCTATGCAAAATTTCATTGCGAAAGCTTAAAGGGTTCTCGAGATATCGTGTGGAAACGAAAGCGTTACAGACAGACAGAAAGACGGACAGACGGACGGACGGACGGACAGACGGACGGACGGACAAACCCAAATTAATATCCCCCACTTTTCAAGCGGGGGACAATAATCACCTAACATAAGGCAGCCATGGCGATCCATATGTATCGGTGATATTTTAATCTATAAGAAGTAGCGGTAATGATCGGTTGAAATTTTGTAAAAAAAAAATTATAGCGATAATGAGTTGAAATTTTTAGCGATGTAGCGGTAATGTTGAGCTCCCCAAGGTTCAATGTGTCGACTTTAATTACACAGCTGATTCCATAGACAACTAATGTCATTTTTGTAAATGAGAAGTAGCAGGTGACCAAGAATAAGTCTTTGGGGTACACGAGCTTTAAAGGTAAACAGACACAAAATTGAAGTTACATGTCTAGAGTATTTTCTCAAATTTTCTGTATTTTATCACGACATATATATTCAATTGCAATTTAGCTTTCCACATGAAAATATAATAAAAGTCTTATTTCATCTCGGAATTATTGAAACTTCGAACTTGTGGACCTGTTTGATTGACATACATGTATTCTCCCTTATTCACATTTTTTAAAATTTCATTCTTAATACTTATGAAAAGTGGCAATTTTGATGTGTATTAATGTGTATCAAACTATTATCCAGAAAATTCAGAGTAGATATGATCGAAAGCAAAATTCCCTCACAGTACATTGTCAGTCCTTGTTCATTGGTGTGTACAGACATCACCAACTGAACACACCCGGTGAGTCGTAAACTTTAACGATAACAGAGCTCGTTCACGGATGTGAAAATTCAATCTACTATGAATCTTAGATCTTCTAGATCTGTCTTGACTCCCACCCCTCTATTTTATTTGTCTGATCTGCTTCTAACATGCATTAAAGTATAAATGTTGCGGTCATACGAGATTGATCGCCGGTTGCAAGCTAGCTCAGTTGGTAGTGGACTTGTCTAGAAGATTCCGAGGATCCGGATTCAAATACTATCGCAATCTTCGCCATATTTTTTTCCTTACTCATTACATATAACTTAATTATGTCAAACAAAAGACAGTTCAATGGAGTGGAAAGAAATTGTGTTTCAACATCGATCTTTAAAAACTAATTAAATAGAGATGGATATCACCAAAATTTTCGTATTACGATATATCATATTTTTCCAAACCATAATATTTTTACATGCCGGTTTTACAATGATTTTCAATTAATATTCACATTTCTCTCTAAAATGTACGGAAAAACAACATAATTCCATTTTTTAGTATAAGCAACTTAGGATGCTACATGTATGATGCCATGTTTTACCTTTTAAAATTTTTACACTTCTATAGATGTAATTTGGAAGATTCAACAAATAAATGAATAAGTTCTGGAAATTATAACTATATTGTACATGCATGTACCTACAATGTAAATACCGATTTCCTGGTCTCTGTAACACGATCGCGACATATCAATCTTGTAAAGTAGGCTCCCCGGGGTGTCCTATTCTGTGTAGAAGGTGTAGAGTACAGTTTCCTCGAGAGCCACCACTCCACCCCATCCCACCCCTCCAATAAAATATACTTGATGTACTTATGTTTTTGAAGGGGAGAGGGGCAGTACAATGTCATTTCTTTAAAATGGTGTCCAAATGCATTGAACATACGTATTCGAAGAATGAAAACTTTAAATCTCATTTTTCTCAGCAACTGTCAAGCTATAATTTATCTTTAGAGTTGATCAATATAACTCAGGGAAGAATAACAGAATTGATAAAAAAAAAAAAACGGTAGTCGAGTTAATAAAATGTGGTGCGATCTTGACAACCTGGACATTGCTAAGGAGGTCTCAGTGAGATTTTCAAAGTTATGTATATTGAGTTTATTAAACCTAAATTGCATAAACGTGGAATTCATTAAAGTCAAAGGATAAACTTGCATGAATATTGAAGAATGAGTTTAATATGCATAACCAAGCTGATTTTTTACGACGAATTATTTTCTATCGATGACCCAACCAATATGCAAAATGGCCTCAGTCATCGTCCAGTTACTAGTGGTGTCCGGCCGGCAGCCACGCAATTTCATCGAAAAACGCATCGGTTGGCTGGATAATGTGACTGATACTTAACGCGATAACCACAATGCTACGTGGCTCATGATGATTATGGGCATTTAAATCATGTTTGTGATATGACATTCTGCCCGCCTTATCCCCCCCCATCTTCTTTATGTGAACAAGCACAGAAAGCAATGTATGGTGTTATAAAAAGATAAGGCAGTTTACCCTACCAAATGGATTTTGTTTTTATCTCTTGTGCACATGGGTTGTCCAACATTTAGTATGATCGAAGTTTCATTGACAGGAATTGGGTAATTGCATCAGTGAAGTTTCGCATTTTCGCACTTCGCCGTCGCGTCTGCGCACTTTTCTTTCTTCGCAAATCGCAATTTCACAACTTCGCCCTTGCAACTTCGCACTCTCGCATCTTAGGCGATTGTGCGAGTGGTGCGAGTGGACCCAACGGAACACAATAGCAATTGGATCAAATATCATGGACATGTGTTTAAATTAAAAGAGAATATTCAGTCAAATCATTAAGACCTTTGAAAAGCGTCTTTTGCTTCTTTCCGAGCACCAAGGACATTATTGGACACTGAACAGCCCTCGAATGTATGTCGCATAATACCGGTATATAGCCTTATAGGCTTTACGCTCCCTTGTTCCTGAACAATACCACAATAAGATAAAAAAAAAATCAGACTCAGTGATTTCAGGTTTTCTTCATAAAAGAATGAAAAGGAATGAAATAATTTTCTTAAATTGATTCATTAAGCATGTTGGAAAAAAATGTGTGTGTTGGAAGAGGGAGGGGGGTTGTCTTTTTACACGTGCTTTCTTTTCCTAGTGAGAGCCCTTCTCTTTAATTAGGAAAGTACATTTGTATTCTGCAACGAGTACAATAACCCTGTTTGCTTACAGTTTTCAAATATAAATTACGTGTCACCAGTGTGCAATACACATATTTACCCTACTTGGTGTAGTAGCTGCTTTCCGAAGAATATATGTTGAATTTACAGACCTGTATGTCAATATATTTTTTTCGGAGAGCTACAGTTCTGCAGCTAAGTTGTTAGGACCTTGATACTGTAAACTTTGAAGGTTGTATTCATTTTTCTAACTCCGTACACAAATTAATCTAGTTTGTTAATGGCATTCTTGTTTATGTTGTGCATAAAACATCGTATTGACCTTGAGAACGACAATACATTTACGACAATACAAATCGTACTTAATGGGACCAAAAAAATCGAAACATTCTTGGATTCGAAATATAGGCATCGGTGTGCGTTGTTGAACATCCCCTAGAGGATTTTTCTCTCGTATGCATGGAGACACAACCATTTGTCGATAGAGGGCAGTGAATTTACATAAACATCTATACATGGCCCTCAGGGCCATTTATGAATGAGGGGTCTTTATGCGTGCATGTTAACACTTACTATGACGAGGGACCTCGATCAGTTCATACGGTATCATCCGAAGGACCGATCTCTGCGTCCCGCAGTGGATTCGAATCCGCGACTTAAGGACACGGCGCCACGCGGAACACTTTTTGGTTAGTAGGAGAATACATACATTTTCACTTTACGATCCATAGAGCTCCATCCTAACACAAACACTTAACACCCATGGATCACTCACTTCCCAATTTTGGAAGAGCTAGGGGGCCCCCTTTTTAAAAATTACGAACCTAGATTATATAAAGAATTTTAACCACTTTGCCAGGCCGGTGTAAAGATGTGTAATGACTACCATAGTAATGAAATGACGGGGTCATTTTCTAACGACAAAAACCCGAAGAAAAAAAGTCCCATTTTTTGTATGCACTATCTAAAAATTTTTACCCCTGTTGAAAATTGACATTTTTTTTCCAATAGAGTGTTTGAACTTCAATGTTTAATTCTCCAATATGTCCGCATTGACCAACAGTGGACGTACGTTTAAATAAATCACTATTACATTTGTACATTTCTATATTTCAAACACACTGAAAATCGCAAAATGCCAAATATTAGTTATATTGGTTGGCTGTCTTTTATTCCTTTCATATTTGGATGTTTGACTGATTATAGACATTGATAGCTAAGACAAAAAAGCGGAAAGATATGCAATGTTATATAATTATGTATATATTTTGGATGATATAAAGTCCTGTTCATTAGGTAGAATGTATCGAAAAGGATATTAATAATATCTCGTACGAAGACATACTTTTGGTATAATAATATATTGTGTATTTCCTAATGAAAAAAGTTGAAATTAATGAACACTGATTTTGAAATATCAACAATCTATTGGAATTCCCATGGGTAACAATTGTGCTCCATTATTAGCAGACCTGTTTTTATATTCATATGAAGCAGAATTTGTGCAAAATCTTATGCGTGAAAAGAAGAAAACACTCGACATTAAGATATATCGACGATTGTCGATATCATTGTCAATTAACAATAGTAATTTCCATTCCTACGTCGATACAATATATTATGGTGAACTTGAGATAAAAGATACCACAGGGTCTGGCACATCTGTTTCATACTTGGATATTTTACTTTTAAAAGACGTAATGGTAATCTAACAACCAAGCTTTATGATAAACGTGATGACTTTGACTTTTCTATCGTCAACTTCCCTTACTTATGCAGTAATATACCTTCATCACCTGCATACGGAGAATATATAGTCTCAAAGCAAAGTTGTTAAATTTTAGGGCTGGGTAATAATATCGATATTTCAATATATTGCAATACAATGACAAAAAATATCGTATCGCAATACGATTTTGTAATATTGATATATTGGAAATATGCTTAGATTAAGGAATTTTGTCATTAAACGTAAAAATGGACTTATAAAAGTTTGTTATTAAACCAAACAGTGAGTCAGAAGTTGTTTTGGGGAACATTTCAGAGCATAACCTAAATGAATTCAACAAGATTTTTTTTCTGTGTTGGTTACTTATCATAGTTATGTACATTCTGCATGTAAATTAAAGTAAATATGGTAAGAAAATGCCATTTTTATTACATTGAAAATATTGCAATACATATCGCAATACAGTTACAAATATCGCAATATATCGCAATACAAAATCTCAGGCCAATAGCCAGCCCTATTAAATTTTATCTCCGATTAGCGGCCTTAGTTTTGTCAGTTTCAAAAATCGTTTATAATTTAATCCTTCATCAAAATTCTTTGAACAATACCATAAGACAAACTTAACAGTGTCTCATATCACTCAAACTGCCACTAATCTCTTTTACGACAACGTCGACGCCATTGAACGTTTCCATCCTACCTCCTATCTTTCGGTATTTCTGTCCCCAAATGATCATTTATTTACCTATTTCCCGCCCAAAATCTCTGAAACCATCTATGAACAAGTCTCTCGTTGACATTCTTTCCTCTGCGAGTTTGATTTACCATCATAACTGTTTCTACTTGTGATTTCCCAATTTTTAAGGAAAAAAACATTACAACTCGTTTCGGTGTTTTATTCCATTTCGACATTTCCTCTCTGCAATACATCAGATATAAACAATACTGTTTATGATGAAAAAAAAAAATGCTGCCATTTGATTTTAAACTAAAGATTAGAAAATGTCGTAAATTTTGTCTTTTAAAATATTGGACGGTTAGACGATTTTTAGATACTTTTTTAAATGTGTTTATCTTTTTTCATTCTAACAATATTTACTTTAAAACGTGACGTTTAGTTGTGACGCGGCGACACCCCCTATGTTTAATGTTTAAAACATTTATAAAACGAATTCAATTGAATATTATTTAACGAAATTTTCAATTTTGATTAGATTTATGTTTATGCATCTTTTGGTGCATTATATTTGATAATATGACGCCAAATATTAAAGATATGGACACAGTGACATTACTTTTGGATCAACCCTCGTATAATGTAATATTATCAATATACGAGGGATATTCGGAAATTATTGAGACATTTACATTTACTCCATAAAGGACAGAACTTTTTCTACGGACATATTCTATGGGGTTATTATTTGTCTTTATTTATGCCTAGAAAAAAGTAACCCCCCCCCCCCATTCCGGAGAAAAAAAATTCAAAACTAGTTCAGGAAGTTCTTAATATAGTTTTAGTCCATCCTCGCAAGCCAGTGGTACTGAGTGAAAACATTGCGTTTTGCGCAGTTTGGGAGGGGGGGGGGAGAATTTCTCCACTTTTCAGCATTGATCAGTCAAATACCATTCACTCACTAATTCTAGACACATTCTTTCAACAATCTGTATATATTATCCACCTCTCAACTCTTTATAGTCAGGGAGGGAGAAACAGAGGGGGCCAGGAGGAGGCCTAGCCCCCCCCCCCACTTTTTTCCCCAACATAACCTTTACTATTGAGAATGTCCACTGTAAAGTTGGTCCCCCCCAATTCTTACCATCGTATAGTGATATGAAGGAAATGTAGTATTGTATGTATTGTATGCGAAAAAATTGGAAGTAAAAGTAAGTTGGCCTTGGAAAAAGTTGGCAATTTTCCTTTTTTTTTTTTGCTTGTCAACTTTTACAGGTAAGTAAAAAAAATCTCTGGTTGTCCCCCCCCCTTTCAAAAACAATGCTACATGCCTGATAGTAGTCTCTACAGGCGATAAACTCGCTTGAAGTGTATTTTCAGCAATTTAACAAACGATTCTAATCAAACCAGTTTACCACTGTAAAGGATTTGGAGGTGGATAAAATATACAGATTGGTTACAGAATGTGTCTAGAATTCGGGAGTGAGAGGTAGTTGATTGAGCAATGCTGGAAAAAGGAGAAATTTTCCCCAAAGTGCGCAAAAAATCTTCAGCCGTAAATGGTACCTTTTTTTTGCATTACGGGATCTGTAGCTTTATGGACAAGACTAATATTTAAAACCACAACGCTACAGTTCTGCAGCTAGGAATAAGGCCACACCAATAAAATTTATTGTTCGTCGGACCCGCGCGCTCTTAGTTAAACAAAAATGTACAAATAATATAAATTTGAAATTCCCGCACCATTGGAATTCTTTGCTGTTTTCTTTTATATTTCCGCTCTATTTATCGTACTTTTAATCTACTTACTCTGCAAATCAGAAAAAATATAATTGTCCGCTCAAATTTTTTCACACCCCGCCTTAAAATTTTGACTTCAAAAAAGTAATAATATTATTATTTAACTGCTAGCCCGCTCGTACTTTTTTCATCAAATGTTCGACAAACAAGGAATTAAATTGGTGTGGCCTTATTCACATGTGTTGACTTTTACTTCCTTTCCTTTTTTTCTCCAATTTCTTCTATATAATCTACACATTCTAGCATATGAATGTGTTGAGATGTATGACAATTACAATGAAAGTTAATCCTTTCATTTTCAAAACAAGATGGAATGGAATGCAACCCCCATTCAAATGAAATTCATGTCTATTAAGGACATACACAACGTACCTTACCTACTGATAATTTTCCAAGATATTCTAAATTTAAACTTATAATATCATTAAATGTTCTTAGACAAAAAATCAGCATGCGTTACCAGGGGTATTGAAAAGATATCGAATTTTGAAAATTTTTGCATTATTCAAAAAAAAATGTACAAAAATTGTAAAACATGAATTCCAGATTTTTTTTCCATCAAAAATTGTTTAAGAAGAGGTGTACAAATCCATATATAGACATTAAAAATATTGCACACAGGTCCTTCATTTAGTGGAGCTCTTCAACTCCAAGGCAGAATCCAAAAAAATTAAAACTACGTTGCGTATGACCTTAACATGAAAGTCAAGAAATTTTACTGAAATTCTAACGGACATTATGTACTCCTTTAATTAATATACTATTACATGTATATGAATCTTTCTCCTTCCACAGAAGCCAATTTGGATATAAAAGCATAAAGTGTACACTTAAACTTGTTTTATTTTCTTCCTTGCATGGTCATTTCAACATTAAAGTATTTGTACATACATTTTAAAAATTTGTATTATGACAAGGGATAATTTTCACTGAGTGATTAACAAATTCTTCAAAATTCTAAACAAAATATGATAAATCTTCTACAATTGTTTCTATTAAAGAGCTTAACATTAATGGACTCAAGAAAATAATGCATTCCTTTTGAAAATAAAATAACCTAACAAAACCTGCTTCAGCTGTGTATTGTATATGAATATCCATCCACCGATCTCCAAGTATACATGATTGAAGAATTGTGGTTCTATGAACTATCATTTGGCAAAGAAAAATTCTGTACATTTTAGTTCTAAAATTTGGTCATTTTTTGTATAATTTTATAAGGAGCTCTCCTTCTAAAGGAGATCAATATAGTCTAAAAATGGCCACAACCACCAGCCATATATAAATTTCCTTCTTATGAATTCTGGCATGTGGTAATTTGAAAAAAAAAAAAAAAAATTGAATCTAAATGATCTAGGCCACACCAATGAAAATTTTTGTTCGTTGGACCTACGCGCTTATTTAAACAAAACCATACAAATAATATTAATTTCAATTTCTCGCACCATAGGAATTCTGTGCTATTTTCTGTTCCATTTCCGCTCTATTTATTGTATTTTAAATCTGCTTACTCTGTAAGTCAGAGAAAATATAATTGTCCGCTCAAATTTTCATGCTCCGCCTAAAAAATTGCCCAGCAAAGAGTAATAATATTATCATTTAACCGCTTGTACTTTTTTAAATCAAATGTCCGACAAACAAGAAATTAAATTGGTGTGGCCCTACATAACTTAAAGCTTTGTGAAAAATGGTAACACTACATGAATGTATATATAAAAAGAATAAAATTACATGTACATGCATTAATATAAATTATAAGGCAAAATAATCCATCTTTAGATCTATGGTATTGTTGATATAATATTTAGACATAAAGTTCTTTAATTTTCTTTATGACTAATGCCTTCAATTTTTACTTCCTTAATGTCAAATCAAATCCTTTAATGGTAGTACTTTGGGTCATGTTGCTGTGAAGATACATCGGAAACATGCAGTTTTCTTCTTCCCCCTGTCGTTTGGAGTTTTAAGGTACCGAGATAATACCTGAAATTAGAAAACATCATTTCTGAGCATTTAAAGCAATGTAATCAAGCAAATTCAAATAATTGTGGTCCCTCGCTTTCGGTGTCTTAGTTTGTAAGGTGCTATTATATATAGCATATTGTGTTAAATATTAATTCCCTGTCATATATTGTCAATTCCAAAGCAATATTTTGAAATAAGGTCAAATAAAAAGGTCAAGGATTAAAATCATTCCAAGGTCCGAAACATCTCCATCTTGTCTCACAAAAGGGACATCAAAAATGAAAACCAAAATCAAAAGTTACAATGAAAACAAGAGGCCCATGGGCCCACATTGCTCACCTGAGCACATGGGCTAGTTAAAACAAGATGTGTTTGTGAAACACTATGCGCCCGGCGGCAACAAAGTTCAAAAAATCTAGTTTTAGCATATTGGTCAAAGTAAAGGTCACAAGGTCATTGACCTTGGTGTCATTTGAAAGAACTTAACCGGTGGAGTATGCATACCAAATATGAAGTAACTATCTCCTATGGTTCAAAAGTTATGGCAAAAAGTGTAAAAAGCTATTTTTAGCATATAGGTCACAGTCAAGGTCACAAGGTCATTGACCTTGATGTCATTTGAAAGGAATTTATTAGTGGAGTATCCATACCAAATATGAAGTCTCTATCTCTTATGGTTCAAAAGTAAAGACAAACAGTGGAAAAAGCTATTTTTAGCATATAGGTCACAGTCAAGGTCACAAGGTCATTGACCTTGATGTCATTTGAAAGGACTTTATTAGTGGAGTATGCATACCAAATATGAAGTCTCAATCTCTTATGGTTCAAAAGTTATGGCGAAGGTTAAAGTTGACAACAGACACACAGAAAACAGATAAACAGACAAACAGACAAACAGACAGGACAAAAACAATATACGTCCGGAATCTATCGATCTGGGCGCATAAAAACACAAGTCAGCTCAGTATTGAAGTTTACTTGTTGGGGGGGGGGATGAATTTTTTTAATACTTGAGAACTTGCTTGATTAAAATTATATGTTATACATGTACTGCTGAAAATTCACTTCAAGTGAGTTTTTTAACTGTAGATATAACTAAAAATGGTTGGGAGGTGGATAAAATATACATTATTTTATACAGAATAAGACCAATGCTAGAAAATGGAGAAATTTTCCACAAAAGTGCGTAAACAATGCCCCGTAAATTCCACCTTTTTTGCATTACGGGACCTGTAGCGTTAGAGTCAGACAAATTATAAAACCATAGTGCTACAGATCTGCAGCTAAATTTTGCCATACTTGAAAAGAAGATTTGTCCAACATATTACATGATCTCCCATTGTGACCCCTCGTTAACCCTCCCTAAACCCAAGAGATCATGTTATGAACAAACTTGAATTAACTCTGAGGATATTTCCATATTAATATCACAATCATAGCTTTGCTGATCTTGAGCAGAAGATTTAAAAAAAAAAATCCTATATATTTCTATATAAAAATTTGATCAGCCAGTGTGGCCCTGCCCTACCCCCGGGTGTCATGATTTGTACAAACTTGAATCTACACCACCTAAGGATGCTTCCACAAGAGTTTTATCTTTCCTGGCCCAGTGGATTTTTTCAGATTTTTCCTATATATTCTATGTAAACCTTTGATCAGCCATTGTGGCACCTCCCTACCCCAGTGAGTCTTGTTTTCATTGTAACTTTTGATTTTGGTTTTCATTTTTGATGTCCCTTTTGTGAGATAAGATCGAGATGTTTCGGACCTTGGAATGATTTTAATCCTTGACCTTTTTATTTGACTGGGGCTCACCTGAGCACATCGTCTAGGAAAAAGCACAGATCAGGTCAAAACTGAAAAATTGAGAGAGGGGGGGGGGGGGTCGCTTGGTTATGATTTGAACAAACTAAAATATACATTAAGGGGGTTGATTCCATATTAATATCACTAATCATGGCTTTGAAGTACTTGAGAAGAAGATTTGAAAAGATTTTCATATATATTCCTATGAAAGAGTTTCATCGGCCATTGTGGCCCCATCCTACCCCTGGGGGTCATGATTTGAACAAACTTGAATCTACACTACCTGAAGATGATTACACATGAGTTTCATCTTTCCTGGCCCTGTGTTTCTTGAGAAGAAGATTTTTAAAGATTTTTCCTATATACTCTGATGTAAAACTTTGATTGGCCATTGTGGCCCCACCCTACCCCTGGGGGTCATGATTTGAGCAAATTTGAATCCACACTACCTGAATATGATTCCACGTGAGTTTCATCTTTCTTGGCCCAGTGGTTCTTGAGAAGAAGATTTTTAAAGATTTTTCCTATATACTCCAAGGAAAACTTTGATCAGCCATTGTGGCCCCATCCTACCCCTGGGGGTTGTGATTTGAACAAACTTGAATCTGCACTACCTGAAGATGATTACATATGAGTTTCATCTTTCCTTGCCCAGTAGTTCTTGACAAGATGATTTTTAAAGATTTTTCCTATATACTCCAATGTAAAACTTTGATTGGCCATTGTGGCCCCCCCCTACCCCTGGGGGTCATGATTTGAACAAATTTGAATCCACACTACCTGAATATGATTCCACGTGAGTTTCATCTTTCTTGGCCCAGTGGTTCTTGAGAAAAAGATTTTTAAAGATTTTTCTTATATACTCCTAGGAAAACTTTGATCAGCTATTGTGGCCCCATCCTACCCCGGGGGTCATGATTTGAACAAACTTGAATCTACACTACCTGAAGATGATTTCAAATGAGTTTCATCTTTCCTGGCCCAGTAGTTCTTGAGAAGAAGATTTTTAAAGATTTTTCCTATATACTCCTATGTAAAACTTTGATCGGCCATTGTGGTCTCACCCTACCCCTGGGGGGTCATGATTTGAACAAGCTTGAATCTACACTACCAGGGTCTGACAAATCCCATTGCCCGACGCCCGGG
>PRKT01000559.1:96966-110906 GCA_003671525.1 Saccostrea glomerata | reverse complement strand
GCCCCCCCCCCCCCCCCACGCCTATGAGCTATTGGAATATACGTTCCTACACATATTCCGGTTCTTTGTCGTGATGATTCCGGCTGTAAATCCTAATACTATTTCTTTCTATCTAAGCTTTATAACCAAACTGTATGTGTTACAAAATTGAAAAGAGATTTAGGTTTGCAGAATGACTTGAGCTGAAAAGACCTTTTTCAAACTTAAAATACTTAAGTTAAGATTCAAATCTCAAATGGGTCAATTGTAAGATCATACATAGGATTCATGGAACTTGTACCTCATTGTTTTTATCTAAAATTAAAGATAATGCACTTATTACACAGCTCTACACAGAACTTTATTTTTTCTGCTTTACATCTGCACAGAGTAATTCAGTTAATCTCTCAAACTTTAAAGGTAGTTGTCTTCATTTTGTCACAGTCGATTCATTGATAAATTTACAAAAAAACTCAGAAATTGGATTTCAATAATTTATTTATCATATGTTTTCCTTAGATTTTTCATACGTAAAGTCTTCAAATCTGTTACTAAAGGTACTATCTGAAAAATGTCGGAAATGAAAACTAAAAAATTTCGGAAATGAAAACTAAAAATATCGGAAATGAAAAGTTGATAATTACTCAAAATTCCGGAAATGAAATGCAGCCGATAATCCACTATACTGTGTCTGTAATCTAGAGCCAGAAACTTTGAAGCATCTTTTTTATCACTGTGTTTCTGCTCAGGGAATATGGAATTGTTTAGAAGAATGGATTTTACAAAAAAAAATGGAAAAAATATTAACTTATACCCAATTTCTGTTATGTAAGGTATTTCTGGCCTCTTGCCTCTTTTTGTTAAACTTGCCTATTGAAACACCAGTACACTTATGTAGAAATAAAGTACATGAACTATTTGTAATTTTATCTCAGACAAAGACATTGGATACTTTAATGTTTCTACATTACGTTACTCTGAGAACTTTTGAGCATACATGTGTATATGAATTGCAATACGTTTAGAAAATACCCAAATTAACTAATGTGCTGCTCAGCATTTACTGGTATTACCTGCTTTCACCAAAGAAATGCAAGTATTTTATTATTTTCAAAACCTTTTAGAAGCATTTACTTATTATTTTGGTAAGATAACCATCAATCAAAAATAGATGCACAATATAGGTTCAATATTCCAGTTAATTAATACAGTGAAAAAAGTCAATAATTTATACAAACAACAGTATTAAATTAATTCACATTATATTTGTTTGGTTTTTGTTAAGAATTGCCTAGCTTTTGATCAATTTTTTTTTACTTGATATCAAAATGATATACCTTTGTCAAACCTTGATCACAAAAATAAAATATTAGGGAAGTATGTTACGTCAGTTTATTGTGTATTTCATAAATGATGAAAGTATTCTTTTATAAAATATGATTTTTGTTTAAACGACCAAAATTAGTAAGGATTATTTTTCTATTTTGTATTTTTTTCCCACGTAAAAAATTAATTGTTTTATTTGCATATAAAATACTTAATATAAATTATTTTGATAAACACATATGAAAATCTAATAATTCATAACTCTTCATTTATACTTATATATGCATTTATTAGCAGCATATTTTATAATAAAAAAAATGTATATTGTCTCTTGAAAAGTGAAAAAAATGCAGATATATCTATTTCGAAATGGAGTCTATTGAGAGGAAAAGTACTGTAATTTATTTTTCAGTTTGGATATCAATTAATGACAAATGTCAGCGTTGTAGAATAAAATCTTATAAAGTGCTTTTTATATAAAAGAAATCATACAAGTAAGTATTTGTACACGTACTGAATATGATCACGAGCGCAGCGAGTGTCGCGAAGCGACGCTCGTCACTGCGAGCTCTTAAAGCAACGTCTGTGCGAAGAGAAAATTCGGACTACTGCACATTCATTCGATAGAATTTTTTGATGCCGTAATTTCGACCCACAATGCATCACTTGTTTAAGTTACGTTCTTGCGAGAATAACAACAAATGTTCAACAAAAAGTTTATTCACCTTTATTTAATTGATATTTATTTAAGATAAATAGAAAACGAAACGTTCTTCATTACTTTTCAGCATTGATCAGGCTTTTTGTTTTCGTATTTGCAACTAACATTCGACATCATGTGACGTCAGAGTCTAGACGCACCAAATGTCTCGTGCGGTTTGACGAGCCCGATCTTAATCAAAACAACAGAAGAGTTTGCGCTCGCTCTAACGGTCGCACCGTCAATATATAAGAACCTGTTTAAAGTTATCCTGCTTTGGTCATTAAAAAAGTTGTAAATGCGGCTATTTCTTTTTTTCAATAAAAGCATGAGTTCCCTAGTCTATTTATTTACACATATACCGTATATCAGGATTTTTCCGCGTGTATCCAATTTCCGCTTTGTTCGCGACGAGTTCTGAATCGCAGAAAATAAAACAGCGTAAATTTAATACAAAGTTTTCTTCTTGTAGTAGGATTATTTCTAAATGCTTATATCGTAGAAGGTAGAAATGGCGGGATCAGGGGACAAGCGCAAGATATCGGTAATAGGTATAAGCCCGTATTGTTTGTTTACTAAATGACAAGCCAGCTAATTATATGGGTCACGTTTCACGAGAATCTATTAAAACTAATTATACCTGAGCTGCTAGTCAGTTTGGAACAGTAAATGAACTATAATTGTTAAAATCTTAAAAAATAATATCTGTCCACAGTGGATTTGAGAGTTATTACGCAACACAGGTGTGTCATCAGCCCTGCGGCTCTTCCGGAATTGACGAAGTGAAGGTCGATAGATCTATTTCTCACCCGTATGAAGCTTAATAACTTTACATTTTACATCTAATTCCTTCATAGGCTTAAACAATTGTTAAAAATAAAATCACTGGGACTTTGAAATAGTGAAAATTTGATTCGCGTAAATTTAATATACTGATTTAGGTTCTGATTCGCGGAAAAAAACATGACGCGGA
Source organism: Saccostrea glomerata (assembly GCA_003671525.1). NCBI lineage: Eukaryota > Metazoa > Mollusca > Bivalvia > Ostreida > Ostreidae > Saccostrea > Saccostrea glomerata. The sequence goes on along the minus strand of PRKT01000559.1, from coordinate 107,928 downwards.
AAAAACCTGATATACGAAATATTCAAAACAACAATGATATCCATGTATTACTAGTAATCGAATCATTAAGGAAATGATGTCTCTGTAATCACATGATAACTGTTAGGCATATGCTGTTCTGAGCTACTTTTTAGGTAAAAGTTCACTAAACCATCACAGACAATTTGTCATTCTTATCCGATTGTGAGCAAAAAGAATATTTATTTGCAAGTAATCTTAAGCTTGGTAAATTTTTTTTTCAAACAAAATGATACAAAAATATGCAGCAAAATTTTAATTTGTCGGATAAAGCATTGTCCCTCTTTCTTCTTCAAATTTTCAATAGTTTTAAAATCACGCTAAATATATATACGTCTTGCTTTTAATCAATTAAGCATATTATGTTACTTACATACTTTTGGATGTGTCTTCTATTCTTTTGTGTTTACAAATATTTTTTTAAAGACTATATTGATATATATTTCCTTCGTCCGTCTTCCAGATCTTTATATTCTTGTCTGCTGTTTTCTCTCTATGTGTTATTTAAAGAGGCGTGGTGCATGCTTCAGTAGGCAGGCTGTTCCATTCGCCTCATGTACAATATGCACCATTTTTTTTACCCTAGATGTTACAATCAGGTAGTTCTTTTATTCATCAAACTGTGTAAACGTATATGCACACGACGTCGTCACGTATGACTGTATTAGTATATAGTTACATAAAACTAGGTCTTAGCTGGAAAATCCTTTCACATATGTAGTAATCTTCCTCTCCTTTTTTTAATTACAACCGGTAATTATTGTTCTGACAAATGGGCTGATAGAAAATTGATATAACTATAAATAGCAAATTCGCTTTGCTTTAAGATAGAATAATTTGACACATAAAGTAGTAGCTCATCATAAAAAAACTCGAAATGATAAATTAAAAAGATATCAACAAACATTCAGTTTGGAAGCAGCAAGAATATTGGAACACTGCGTAATTTTAAATAGAGTATGCATTTACAGAATATAAAAATAAACCTACTAACAATCTAAACAAGAAAACATTGATGTAACCATCAATTGTCGCCCGGGAAATATATAAAGTTAACAATGAAAATAAGTCTTGTTCAACAAACCGCTTCGATATGTGTAAAAAGGCATGCGTCTAATTGATGGAGACGATAGTCGCAAATATTTTTAAAAACTTGTAGTCGGATAAAAATCAATCAAAAACGATACAATTTTAAACATAATCAATTCCTCAAATAAATGTTGGCTGCATAAAATATAAATTGAAGTTAGACACACGCAACATTTATATTTAAAAATGTATTAATTTTCAATTCTAGAATATAAAACACGAACTGTGCAGAGTACGTTTTTATCCGAGAAGTAAAATTCGATGTTCTAAAAAAAGGGACCTGTCGTTGTTTCGATAGTAAATGATAAGTAACTTTATATATTAAATATGAAAAACAACTATATTTTTACAGATTAACTTTATGGAAGTAAATATATTATGTATCTCGTAATTTATAAACGGAAAGAACATTCTGATTAACAATCTTTTCAACGTTTAGAAAACCTTTAATTCTACATACCTACTCCCACCCCAATACCCATACACCAACAATTAAACTTATATGTATAGAGCAGCCCGGTCCTCCGGGCTGCAATAACACTATTTCTACCCAAAAAATTATCTCCGCAGAAACTTCATCTGCAGCGATGTGCATTTCAACCACAATATGGCAACTTAAAGGTATTAAAATAGGGGCATCGAAAAAATAAAATATTTATTTAAGATGTAGACAAACCTAATTGTTAAACATTTTTAAAAGTTAACGATTTGCTGACTTTTTAAATTCACTTTCCTCTACTTGACTGAAGAAGACATCTCTAAGGCAAAAATACAAATTTTAAAAAAATGGAAAAAATGTAATAATTTCACGCTTTTCCAAGAATTTTCCACAGCTTCCAAATAAAATTTTACAAAATTTGAGATGCCACCCTAGGAAATCGGGAAGTTAACACTCGATTGTTTATTCTTAAAACAATAAATATAGCAGTAAAATAAATTAACTAAAAATATTGAAATCCTAAGGGTAGAAATAATCTTACTAGGCCTCGTTTAGGTTTGGTATATGAAGTTCATTTAATTAACCCTTGGAATTGTCCATACTTTTTTTTTTATTTTTAATACAAGTTACCTCTAACATATTTGGTATAAACAACACACGCCTTTGCCATCACCATAATTTTAGGTAGCAAAGTTATTGAACTCACTTTTATTAAAACCAATCTGGACTTTTTCATGTAATAAACAAAAACACAAATCTTGGAAAATTAAACAGTTTTAGAATTGCTTAAATTTATTTTTTCTTAATCTCTTGTTTTGGTTTATTCTAACTGACCTGACCTGGAAAAGTTAAAAATTATGAATGTGTTAGCATAATGATGACAAATTTAAAATTAAAATCACTGTCCTATTGCATGTTTTGCTGGAAGAATTTTCGAGAACTTTTTGATCATTCCTGAAAGTAGATACAGAATACGTAATATCGCGAGCACTTTGCAGCTATCATACAAGTACTTACTACCTCTCTTTTGCGCTTGGGAAGGGGGGACGAGAAAGGTCTTTATCTCGTGAGATTATTGGGGCACGTGGTACTGTTTACAGTAGTGACGATCGAAAGTACAATGTATTCCCCAAAAAGTGAACTCCAAATAGTATATTGCCAAAAAAATAAAGTTTAAAATATCTTATCAGCTTTAAAATGTGACGATTTTCAATGAACATTTAATGAGTAGAGTCTGCTTAGTTCAAAATATCGTTGAAAATGTAACATTTTAGGATTAGCTTCTCTCAAATTGAAAAATTAATTAGGCAGATTCAGCGATTGTTTAGCAAGGTATTCTCACAGGCTCTTTTTTACTTATCTGTTTTTATTAATTCTACAATAATCGATTTTGCATTGTATTCAATAGCACACTGGTCGTTATCTAATAGACGTTTCCTACCGCCATGACGAAAGAGCTCCATCACGAAAGAGCTCTGTTATGTTAAGGAATTGCGATATCAACTATTATTTCACATAACCCATGCGGTGAAGGACAGATGACACGAACTCTTTTCTTTGGAGGACACTTAATTTTATGGTACAGATGCAAAAAGTATAATATAAACTTTTATAAATACATTTCAAATTATGAGAATTTGTTGTTCAGATTATTGGAGGCGAGGAGTACACTGCAATATTCTCCGGGAAACATTTACATATACCTGTGTATCAATCTAAAGAACATTTACTGTACAAAATTGTAACCTGAAGTTAAATTTGAATATTAATATTTTATGTAAGGCGGCTGCAATAAATATTTACCGGCTTACGCAGGTTATGTATTTTTTCTGCAATAGCTTCGACCGTTCATTCCAGTAATAACAAACAAAGATAGCATTTTATTGTTTGAGGTAACTCCACGATGGGAATATACTGCTGACCTACCTGTCTCAGGACTATTAGAACAGCTAGTGTGTTTCAAACTTACATTTTGCGCTCTGTTGTTAACTTGGCTTGAGATTCTTATTCGTAATTAGTAAAATAATTGACATTAGATTAACATTATCACTTGTTGCTTGTACACAGATAGGAACCAATATCAAGGCTATTTTTAATGATAACTACCTTGATGTAAATGTGTTGCTTACCTGTTGCTTTATTCTATGTTTAGGAATCTGTTTCTACAAACATGAAACTTAAAAGTCGGACTACATGATTTTGATATCTTACTTTTCCAAAGATAATTGAATTAAATGTTTTTTATGTTAAAAATATATTTTCAAATGTAATAGTTTCATCAATAATTTAAAATACCTTTGATATGCATAGTTATTAGAAAAATAGATTTAAAAAAATCAATAATTCTTATTCTGGAAATAATTTTGAAACAATTCTATTTAAATCCGTTTTAAAAACCTTGTATCTACTGTACAATCGTCGTCCACGTGGCGCACTGGTCAGAGCGTCTGCTCTAGAGTCAATGTATAAGGAACCTGATATTAAACAACATACATTCCATAAAACAAAACTTCCACAAACAAAGAACAAGTCGGGCAGGCCGGTCAGTAGACGAGGACGAGTTATCCTTCCTGTGGTAGAATTAATCAATGGAACAACGCTCCCTGTATCAAAATGATCTTTCTAAGATTGTGTCGAATTTAAGAATGTAGTACTTCTTACAAATCATTGCATTACTTTACTATAGCTTTTCTTATGTAAACGATCACTCTAACTGTTAAGTAACTGTGGTGATGATATTAAATTTTCCTCACTTTTAGATACAATGTTATTTGAAAACTTGAATCCACTGTAGGATGATAACATGTCAAACATTCCTCAAGAGGAAACTATTCAAGTTCAAGTTCAATTTATTCACTCAAACCATATCAATGGTACATGAGGTTCAACAATATATGTACAATATATACAAAAAATAATATACAAGATACACGTGAGATGGCGGAAATACATTCATGAAGTAACAAAAAATTTTAAAAAAATTATGGAGGACAGACTTTTTCATAGATTCTATTTATGTAAATGCATAGTCTAATCAATAGTTTAGAGTCAGCAGATGACAAAAGTTCTGATAATTTGAAAAAATTTGGTCTATTACAATATTTATTGGGAAGATATTTTTTTCTACAATCCGAAAAACATTTACATTCTAAAATGTAGTGAAACACATCAGCTATTTGTCCATTATTGCAAAGATTACATTGTCTATCATTTTTGGGATTTCCAAACCATCTCCCAGTCTCAACTGGAAGACGGTGATTTGCTGTTCTTAGTTTAATTAAAATAATTCTAAATTTTTTTGGTAGTAAAGCTAAATATTTTTCAAATCCAAATTCTGTTTTGAAGGTGCTATAGAAAAGGCCTTTAGACGAATCGCGCATATTACTTCGCCACTATGAACTATGAAAGAAGTATTTTGTGAAGATCTTACTAGGAAAACATGGATGAATGACAGGGAACAAACAGACATGACATAACAAAGTTTTCTGTGTAATCGAATCATTATTATATTTAAACACTAGAATTATACATATCAATATTAATTTTGATATTTTGATACCATTCAGTTTGAAATATATAAACCTTAAGGTAGTTCTATACTCGGCACTAAATGGGCTCAATCTTTGAAAATCTGCTTTTATAAGATAGACGTACATCCCAGCAATGGATAGACACAAGAAAAATTATATGTCAACATGTTCACTTTTCCGCTATAGCCTATTGGAGTATATACCCCGAAATGTAAAATACTGAAATTTTACCTATCCTAGATTTTGTTGTTTATAAATTAATTTAAGTCTAAATATTCAACTTTAATACCCAAAACAGAGTAGAAACATGTTATTAAACAATAAAATATCATTGTTTTGCATGAATTATTATAAATAGATGCACTTTGTTAGGCTATTGTATCAAAATTTGATGTGAGAAAATATGCTTCCCAGCACAATCTCGGTCATTTAAAAAAAAATTATGGACTCAAACTTCGTAAATTTTTATTATTTTTACTAAATTATATTTAAGAAAAATAATAAGCTTAAAAAAATTATATGTTGACGCATTACTTTTCGTGGTATGAGCTCTACACTAAAGGTACCCTCCTATTTTCTTTCTTCCAGAAGTAATGTTTTGCCACATTTTTCTGTAATACTGTTAATGTTTGAGTGTATACTTGTATTAACAAGCTTGTACATTATTTAAAACAATAATTATACACACCCAAAACCTATTGTCCCTAAAATTTATCTTATTTTACTCGAAAAATAAAAATAAACACACTTGTCTTTAAATTGGAGACAATGAAAATGAAAGTAATTCACCGATTCTCAGAAACTGGATGATTTTGTTACAGAAGTAACAAAGTATGCTGAAAGTGAATCAACTTTTGTCAAATACTTATTCAAAAGATAATTTTGCATTGGGGTTCGTGGGTAGGCAGGTTGGGGGAGGGGTGTGTGTGTTTTATGCAATTATTATTATTTAAAGTAAATTTTGTCATGTTTGATTAGAAAAGTCCATAAATTTTCTAAGTCAAATCGTAGTCATTAATTTTCTTCCGAATTATCACTATTAGCTTCAACTTGTCCGCCGACAATTTAATCGCCTCGATAGTTTGATACAGTCATGTTCTGATGTAGCATGTATATGCCATGGTCCGTGTTTTCGACGCGGCATATCAAACATGCATCATTCACAGAAATATCGTTTTATTACCTAATTATTTCTGTCAACCGAAAGTTGTTCCCAGCCTTTTCTTTTTAATTAATTTATCCTTAAACTGTAGAATATGTGTTTGTTGACACGACCGACTTCGAGCAAAATCGTTACCGGATATTTAAAACGCTAAGTAAAAGTCAAACCAATATAGTTAAAAACTCTCATTTCGGAAAAGGACGCGCGGTTCCGGTTTTACTTTTCGTAAATGACGTAGTGCGAGTACAGAACTACTTTAAATATGGTTTTCCATTTAGGTTTCATATGCAATAATTACAGAATTAAGAGTTTCACAACAAACATGATAATAACAAGAAGAAAGAAAACATACAAGGAGAGTGGAAGTTATATGCGTTAATGATGGATAAACTTGGTATGAAAATATTTATGATACTGGGACAAGATCATACCATAAGCTTATTTAGAACTTTGTGTTTAACAGAAAAGAGATGTATGTGAAAACTTGATATAAAATATACTTAATCTGTTAACTATGTACGTCAGACAACAAAAACTTATATTAAGTTTTTTTATTATCAACATCTCCATTCTGATTACTAAAGTATCATGAAATTAATTGCATTTTTCTCTATGTTTACATGTTGAAATGCAAGGTTTTTTTTCGAAACTATAATTACACATATTATTACTTTAGTAGGGAAAGAGATAAATTCATTAATATCGTCAATATTATATCAAGAATTAATCAAGCAAATGTGCAAGATTTTTAATGTACAGGAAAGGGTAGGTATCGATTAAATTATAAATTTCAATATATCACTACGTCATTGTAACGTCACATCAACCGTTGATATTTTCTTGTGATGGAAAAATTGGAAAGGTTAACACTTTCTCCTTTGTCTTAACTCAATCCAAGAAATCAAACAATTTTTCTTTTCCGAATTGTGTATTTAAGAGTCATTCTCTGTAAAAACCAAAGAATCCAAGGAGGCCGTAAAAACGAATGTCTCCGAAATACGTAATTTTTTGTATTTAGTGTGTACTCAGGTGTCTAACTGAGAAAACCACCATAGTTCATGTTTCGGGGTGTCCGTTGCCATGGCAACCGTAACTAACACAAATATTGCCATTTTGACAGGTTCTATTTCATGAAATATAGCATTTTTAACCCCAATATTTCCTTTAAACACGAAAAATATGACCACTTTCAATTATATAATTTATTTTATGCATTCTTATATAATTAAAATAATTAAGAATTAAATCTTTTGCCTGAGGCGTTTAAAGCTGATAGAAGGCTAAAAATATCAAATTTCATGATTTTTTCAAAATGCAGAAAAATCCATTTTACCCTCTATTTCAATTACATTTATCTTTAAATTCCAAGATAGGTTTTTTAAACTTCTTGTTTATTACAAATATCTATACTATAGTCTTTCATTTCATATAGATTCCAAACATGTGTTTTTCAGATAACTCGGGAAATATCAAAATGAAAATAACCCATAATCCCGAATTTCCTCAGATTTGGACCGGAAAACTGTGTTATACATTGTATATGGTATATTTTGTAGAGTTTGTTTTTCTCTTTTGAGGACATTGTTTATGTAAAACAACCTTAACAGAGAATTAAATGATAAAAATGAATGAAAATGTTTCATTTTAGGGGCGGATAGCAACATATCAATGATTAACAGGGCTCATAGGATTTTTTTTTTCATTTCATGTTTTATCGGTTCAAAATCACTTTTGTGGCTAAATTTTAACAATACTGACGTGTATATTAATCATGCTACTAATCAATTCTTTAAATGAAATGTAGATATTTTGAAGATATAAAAGTAATACACAGATATTTCATTTTACCCCTCCCCCCCTTTTTTTAATGAGGAAAAGGCTGGGGATTAATGATACCTGTTCTATGACTCAAATTTTATCTTCTTCAGCTATTAAACGTATTTGTTACAAAGAACAAAGTACGGTATTAGCAGTAATTCGCCGAAAATAATACGATATTTTAATCTTCTTTGTACAATTTTTTGATGTTATGCTTTGAAGTAAGGAAGATGCGAACTAAATTCTACAGGCACAAAAATGACGTAATTTTTAACTATGACGTCACTAATGCGCGCTAAACATGGAATGGTCGAGTGTAAAATCGTTAAATTATATTGAAAAATGAGTAATCTTTGCTGAAATTAGACCCTTTCACATGCAACAACCACTTTTATACTCCGCATATAAGTTCAACATTACATATCGCAGTTACACTATTAAAATAGTGTTGGTTGTCACCTGTGATCAATATGAATTTTGCAAAAGTTAACATTCGGAAAAAAGATATTTTACCGACACAATTTTCCTGATATCGATATTAATGATGCATAATTGATACAGAATGAGATTTTCTGATTTTAAGTACCATCACTGAATATCGTAAACTATTAATACTTATGAATATGAATAAAATATTTTGAAAACAAAGAATAAATGGTACCTAAAGATGCCGCTTGTACTTATGCTATTTGTACATCATCTGCACAAGTGTATAGACTATAGTGTCCGTTGGTTGTACATGTAGTATTGAACAACAGTACTAAAATATCCTAGACCTCAATTCATTCCACAAAAATAGCACAATAATATATTTTTTTAATTTATTAAAAGATTAATTTAAAAAATCTGAAATACCTCAGTATAATTCTTTTTCTACGAGTCTTCCTCAATGTACATGTGTATGTAGTATTATATAAATATTGCATGTAGTTGAGTGTAACATTGAAAATTTTCACCCCAAGAAAACCATTGTCAACCGAGGCGCAGCCGAGGTTGACAATGGTTTTCGAGGGGTGAAGATTTTCAATGTTACACTCAACTTCATGCTATATTTATTATATTATACTGAATGTTTTATACAAATACATATTACAGTGAACCGTGCGCGCATAAATTCCGCGCAGTCGCTATTTTTTGGAATACCACCCGTCGTCAAGCAATGTTGACTGTTGCTACGCAGGAAGGCGTGGCTTTATTATTCAGCGGGTAGTAGTGTTTTTTATCAAATGTTTCTCGACGAATCAGATTCAAGTAATTTACATGAAAGTATAATATTACTAAATAGTGTGACCTCCGAACAATAATATGACAACCATAAAAAATACAATAAAATGTATATGCATCGAACACGGTAACCTTTTAATGTAACATTAAAAGTATGGTCCAACATTAAATATGTTTTAAAGCCGTTTATTGTGTAAAATAAATATTATAATAATCATGATAATAATAAATCTGCAGTAGTTGATAGCAGTTCAACAATACAAGTAAAAATGTTGCCGAACACGATATACATGTAGATAATATGCACATTATTAGTCCGAAATAGCACATAAAAAATTATACAAATGTTTATTTTATAACATGTAATTTTTTTTTTTTGGCAAATATTTCATGCAGCATCATCCAATAGATAACATGTTTACACGAATTTATATTTTGAAGCCAGTGGTAGATCAGGAAGGGTGGGGGTGGGCGGTTGGTCTTGCTAAAACGCGGAACGGAAAACGGAACGGAAAATTAGTGTCAAGCAAATATGCTAGATTCTAAATGAATCACACAAGAAGCAATTTTCTTGATATAAAAGTCATATAATGAAAATTTATCTATTTTATTAAAGCACGTTCATAAAAAGAAATATAGTTTTGAAGAAAGCGGAAGGAAAAAGGCTACTGGTGTGTGTATACATGTACATGTACATGTATCTGTAAAAACATATGTTTGACAATCAGCTCATGCATACATGTACATGTATGTAGTGAAGAATCCAGGAATCTTGTAGAAAGGGGGGCAGTTTGGGGTCGGGGCAGGGGCCCACAACCAAACCAAAAATTAATTTATCAAATCTTATGTATATTTTGGATTGTTCCATTCCAGGTGTGTAGCAAAGTTATCCTGTTATGGTTGCTTCTAATCATAATCTTCATATATTTTTTTTTTAGATTTTAGTTCTTTCACCATGGATCATTTAGATATCAAAATTTTGCTTCCATTTTTTTTTTCAGACACTGTATAAGCTTTTAACTCATTAATTGTCATTGAACCCCCCCCCCCCCTTCCCCCTTGCCCTACACATACTTTTTGTTAATGTGATTAAGGCTGACTGGAAGTAATTGTAAGTTTGATGTCACCTATAAACTTCAAACCCTATCAGTGAGGAAGGGAAAAATTAAACAAACGAAATCTTCGAAGAAACGAGTATTTACTCATTAATGAATTAAAATACGGTCAATATTTGTAATCATGTAGGCTTATTGTTTCATAATAGTTTTAAGTAAACTTGTCACTTTACATGAAAGAATAGACTCTCAGAGGGTTCACATGTTGTCTATTTCTATATATGGAATGTATAGTTTTGCTAAAAGTAAAAGAACACTTTAAAATATGTTGACTTTTCCGAGTGCCAATTTCTCCGAGACATCCGTGCACGGTATACGAACTTCGGGCAGACTAAAGTTGTAAGTTGTGTAAAAAAAAAATGTACTGAGAGAAGATTAGTTTGAACTTGATTAATCCCCCTTCCAAATCAAACCGCTTGTCAAGATCTTTCAGGGTAAGTTTATTTTATTCTACCCCCGCCCCCTTTCAAAAGCAAAATACTTGCGTACGTCACTGCTATGTCGGCGATTTTCGTGAATAAGAGACAGGACATAACTACATCAACTTGTATTTAATAATGAGGGATT
>PRKT01000559.1:83237-85737 GCA_003671525.1 Saccostrea glomerata | reverse complement strand
ACCAAAATTTACCTAATCGAAAATAAAAGCAGGTGCTTTTGCTAGCTCTACACATTACCGGAAGTCAACGTGTTCAATGGCGACCTCCGTCAACATGCTGCTTCTCGGCATTGTATGTTTGGTGTTTTGCACCCTTGGCAGGGCTGCAGATGATGACAAATGTTATTCATACGCCGGTGGAAGTGTTTTCCCACAGGAAACAAGACGAACTTCTGGTCATGCGATCCAGTGGAGCCAGGCAGTCAGTAAGTTGTTTGTTTGCAAGATTTGTTTACTTTTCTAAGGATCAGAAAACTTCATTTTACTCAGATTAAGGACGTTGTCATTTAGTTGTTTTAATCAACATTTGCAGAATATTTTTAACTCCTTTTAATCACGCAAACATGTCTTTATCAGGTTTGCATTTATATACCCCATACATTTGTTAAGTCCTGGGAAAATCCAAAATTCTTCCGACTCTAATCCCTGCTTTTTATATTGTTACATGTGCACGGGAGAGTCAGAGAAAAGGCCGTATTGAAAAGTGATAATTCAGCGACACCAGCTGGTGTCGAGACTCTGCCTACCTTTTACAACTTTATTTCGTGAATCTAACTTGTGAGACACAAGATATCAGTGAAGGAATGATTCTTTTACAACTGAATCTTAATTAATAGATGCTATTTCTTTTAAAACAGCCCTTTCACTGACAAATGAAGCATCACTTGAATTAAGTCTCCTCCTCGCCATTTGACTTCTTTGCACTGCCACATGATGTCAGCTTGCACACAAATACAGAAGCAATCGCATTAACCCTAGTCCTGCAGGTCGTCGCTTTATTGACGACCCAGATAACACCATCACAGTGCCGGTTGTCGATAAAGTGAGAGCCCGCCATGTTTTCCGTTCTGTGCCGGTCGTCAGTATATCGACTTTGCACACATGACATTTTCTTTCGTATTTTAACCAATGAAATAAAGGGAATCCATTCATTTCAATGTTGTTTACTAAAAATAGATAGATTTTCCAGTAGTTTAACCCTTTAACTACCAGAGATTTTGCGTTTTAACAGCAAAATTAACTTAAAACTTTCGAATGGAAATTTCGACATTTTCTACTCACTTTTACGTAAAGCAACCTATATATTTTCTGAAAGGTAAAATTCTAAACTATATAATCACGTAGAGTAAAATGACGTCACGGTTGCCATGGCAACGAATAAGGCCCATAATTGCCAAAATTTTCGTTTTTCTCCTTTTATATTTCCCCAAAATAAAAAAAAAATTACAAATAATACTTTCACAACAGAGGATTTAGTGATACTATTAAAACAAAGCATATCATCAATTAGTTTTAAGTTATGCTGGTGAATTTTATTTGAAAGAGAGGGTTTGACAACTATAATACATTACAGTTGCATGATTGTAGTGACCAATTTTCAAATCGTTTTCCCTCTTAAAGTTTTTCATTGATTTCAATAAAAATTGGTACACATGTAGAGAACACTTACATGTACATACACAATTCTTTATTTTAGAACTTTTATTTCAAATAAAATGGTTGCCATGGTAACAAAAATTGGAATTTTGAGAAGAGGACATCTGAAGAATTGTTACGATTTCAACAAAACATAACATTTATATTCAATACCATGCTGCTTATTGCATTACAAATAACATTACAAAAATTGACATTTATAAAACGTTCGTCGAAGGGAGATGAGGAAGAATATTGCTATAAAGAGCATCTTATTTTTGTCAGTGAAATGATGATAATGATTTGATGTCGTCAGAATCATACCAGAAAATATCTGACCTCAAATGCCCGGTGTTTTGCTCCTTGTGAAAAAGGCCACATGTATTGAATTATTTTATTGAAAAATTATAATGTTTCACTCATAAATATATGTCACCATATACCGTCGAATTGCAAATTTTGACCTTTACATACCACAAACGGCTATTGAGCAGTAAGGATTCTTTATCATGCCAACGCTTGCCGTGACACTTGACCTCGGTTTCAAGGTCTCATCTGAAGGACCCGCAACTTTCACTTCAAGTGCCGAGCACGTGCCAAATGAACAGTTGCTACCCAATTTGTATCGACTTAGGTTAGTCGCGGCCGAGAATTGAACTGACGATCTCCCGATCACTGAGCGATCGCTCTACCGTGAACGGTGCCACGTGTTTAATTAGATGTACATGTACAGGTGTAATGCCCAGTCGTTTTTGACATCTAATGTCCCCCTCTATTTACTAGAGTTTTACTTTAGAATAAAATCGCTTGCCTGCAGATTTCAGCAATCTGAACCTGAGAATTCCCCAAAACCTGTTATGAACTCGAACATATACAATATCATCAGTTGATCAACAAGTTTCAAAAGAAGGTCATAGGGCCATGGCAAAGAACTAAGCACACTAACTTTCGATTCCATCCTACATTTAACACCCCCTGAGTTCAATAAAAATGAGAATTTTACTGCAAACATGCGTTCACTATAGTGATTACAGCGAAATACGAA
>PRKT01000559.1:75737-78237 GCA_003671525.1 Saccostrea glomerata | reverse complement strand
GAAGTAAGGATTTCTTTTTTAATCTAGCTTTTTTGCCACTGAGGTAAGAATTTGGAAAATTTACTACAGAACCTGGGGCAGGTCTGCAGCTATAATAGATACAAAAGCGTTGATTCTAAAAACGCTTTACAGTTGTGTTAAAAAATAATTAAACTGTGAAATTTAAGCTGGAATATAATGGTAAAACATTTTATTTTTACAAGCCGGTTTTACAATGATTTTCAATTAATATTCACATTTCTCTCTAAAATGTACGGAAAAAACAACATAATTTCATTTTTTAGTGTAAGCAACTTTGGATGCTACATGTACGATGCCATGTTTTACCTTTTAAATTTTTTACACTTCTATAGATGTAATGTAGAAGATTCATCAAATAAATGAATAAGTTCTGGAAATTATAGCTACATGCATGTACCTACAATGTAAATACCGGTTTCTTGGTCTCTGTAACACGATCGCGACATATCAATATTGTAAAGTAGGCTCCCCCTAAAATCCTCCCTACAAAAATCTCACACTAAGGTCAATTTTCCGGGGGGAGGGGGTGTCCTATTCTGTGTAGAAGGTGTAGAGTACAGTTTCCTCGACAGCCACCACTCCACCCCATCCCACCCCTCCAATAAAATATGCTTGAAGGGGAGAGGGGCAGTACAATGTCATTTCTTTAAAATGATGACCAGATGCATTGAACATACGTATTCGAAGAATGAAAACTTTAAATCTTATTTTTCTTAGCAACTGTCAAGCTATAATTTATCTTTAGAGTTGATCAATATAACTCAGTGAAGAATAACAGAATTGATAAAAAAAAAACGGTAGTCGAGTTAATAAAATGTGGTGCGATCTTGACAACCTGGACATTGCTAAGGAGGTCTCAGTGAGATTTTCAAAGTTATGTATATTGAGTTTATTAAACCTAAATTGCATAAAGGTAGAATTCATTAAAGTCAAAGGATAAACTTGCGTGAATATTGAAGAATGAGTTTATCATGCATAACCAAGACGTAAACGAATGGAGGCATACTAGCATCGTCTTACAAGTGCATTTGAAATAATTATGTTCTTTTTTCTTTACAAAGTATGGTGGCATATGTCTGCCCTTTGTGTGCAAGTTAATTTTCTATCAAATATGTCGACATGCAAGATAAATATGTTGACATGCAAGATAGTTTTGTCAACATGCAACATAAATATGTTGACATGCAAGTAAATTGCAATCAAATAAATATTATAAAAAATCTTCAAAAATCTCAAATATCGCCCACATATGACATCCAACATGCTAGATGCAATTTATTTATGTTGACATGCAACTTAGTTATGTTGACATGCAATATAAATATGTGGACATGCAACTTATTAATGTTAACATGCAACCTATTTATGTCGACATGCAACTTAGTTATGTGGACATGCGAGATAAATATGTTGACATGCAACTTATTTATGTTGACATGCGAGATAAATATATTGACATGCAACTTATTTATGTAAACATGCGATACATTTATGTCGACATGCAACTTATAAATTGCATGTCAACATATTATCTCGCATGTCAACATAACCAAGTTGCATGTCGACATAAATAAGTTGCAAGTCAACATAAATAAGCTGCAGGTTAACATATATAAGTTGCATGTCGACATAAACAAGTTGCATGTCAACATAAATAAGTTGCATGTTAACATATCAAAGTTACATGTCAACATATTTATCTTGCATGTTAACATAATAAGTAGCATTAAGCATGTTGGATGTCACATGTGGGCAATATTTGAGATTTTTGAAGATTTTTTTATTATTTTTATTTTTTTGCAATTTTCTTGCATGTCAACATATTTATGTTGCATGTTGACATAGCTTTGTTGCATGTCAACATATCTATCTTGCATGTCGACATATTTGACAGAAAAATAACTTGCACACATGGGGCAGAAATATGCCACCATAACAAAGTATGATTATATTAACAGCAAGACAGTTAAATAAATTTTTTTTTTCGTAACAAAACCCAGCGCAAATTAAAGAAAATGGGGGGGGGGGGGGGGGGGGGGGGGGGGGGGGGGGGGCAAAGGCTTCGAAATAACTAATATTCTACCTATAGTTCTAACCCAGTAAATTTTAAGATCCCTCCCTCCAAACTGCAGACATTAATTGCTTCCGTACGTCTCCCAGGGGAAGAATCACAGATTAATGTTAATTCGGCTTTTATTGAGTTTGCTATACGGAGAGAATGCTAAGGTTTTCTTGGCATGGTGAAAGATCTCAACCCCCCTTCTATTGGTTTAAAATTCATTGCCTATGAATCAAATTCTTTAGATATGATATGTTTAGACACAAAATGACTTATATATACCGGTAATAATTTTGATTTACTGGACCGGGCGAAATGCATGAAACCCGAAGAACAAAATAACAAACAAATAAAAGTAACATTCTCAAATATTTCTTATGAAAAAATAATAAAAATTAAAAAATAATAAGTTCTTTAAAC
>PRKT01000559.1:64993-75254 GCA_003671525.1 Saccostrea glomerata | reverse complement strand
ATACTGTAAACTTTGAAGGTTGTATTCATTTTTCCGTACACAAATTAATCTAGTTTGTTAATGGCATTCTTGTTTATGTTGTGCATAAAACATCGTATTGACCTTGAGAACGACAATACATTTACGACAATACAAATCGAACTTAATGGGACCAAGAAAATCGAAACATTCTTGGATTCGAAATATAGGCATTAAAAACAGAAAAAAAGAATTTCTGACTACCACCTGACATAACTATGGTATTGGAAATATCGGTGTGCGTTGTTGAACTTCCCCTAGAGGATTTTTCTCTCGTATGCATGGATACACAACCATTTGTCGATAGAGGGCAGTGAATTTACATAAACATCTATACATGGCCCTCAGGGCCATTTATGAATGAGGGTCTTTTTGCGTGCATGTCAACACTTACTATGACGAGGGACCTCGATCGGTTCATACGGTATCATCCGAAGGACCGATCTCCGCGTCCCGCAGTGGATTCGAATCCGCGACTTAAGGACATGGCGCCACGCGGAACACTTTTTGGTTAGAAGGAGAATACATACATTTTCACTTTACGATCCATATAGAGCTCCATCTTAACACAAATACTTAACACCCATGGATCACTCACTTCCCAATTTTGGAAGAGCTAGGGGGCCCCCTTTTTAAAAATTACGAACCTAGAATTATATAAAGAATTTTAACCACAGTGCCAGGCCAGTGTAAAGATGTGTAATGACTACCATAGTAATGAAATGACGGAGTCATTTTCTAACGACAAAAACCCGAAGAAAAAAAACAAATTTTTTTTGAATGCACTACTGTATCTAAAAATTTTACCCCTGTTTAAAATTGACATCTTTTTTCCCAATAGAGTGTTTGAACTTCAATGTTTAATTCTCCAATATGTCCTCTGCGGGACGCGGAGATCGGTCCTTCGGATGATACCGTATGAACCGATCGAGGTCCCTCGTCATAGTTAGTGTTGACATGCACGCAAAAAGACCCTCATTCATAAATGGCCCTGAGGGCCATGTATAGATGTTTATGTAAATTCACTGCCCTCTATCCACAAATGGTTGTGTCTCCATGCATACGAGAGAAAAATCCTCTAGAGGATGTTCAACAACGCACACCGATATTTCCAGTACCATAGTTATGTCAGGTGGTAGTCAGAAATTCTTTTTTTCTGTTTTTAATGCCTATATTTCGAATCCAACAATGTTTCGATTTTTTTGGTCCCATTAGGTTCGATTTGTATTGTCGTAAATGTATTGTCGTTCTCAAGGTCAATGCGATGTTTTATGCACAACATAAACAAGAATGCCATTAACAAACTAGATTAATTTGTGTACGGATAAATGAATACAACCTTCAAAGTTTACAGTATCAAGGTCCTACCAACTTAGCTGCAGACCTGTAGCTCTCCGAAAAAAATAATTATATTGACATACAGGTCTGTAAATTCAACATATATTTTTCGGAGAGCAGCTATTACACCAAGTAGGGTAAATATGTGTATTGCACACTGGTGACACGTAATTCATATTTGAAAAATGTAAGCAAACAGGGTTTTTGTACTCGTTGCAGAATGCAAATGTACTTTCCTAAAACACACCCCCTCCACCAACACACACACATTTTTTTCCCAACATGCTTAATAAATCCATTTAAGAAAATTATTTCATTCTTTTTCATTCTTTTATGAAGAAAACCTGAAATCACTGAGTCTGAATTTTTTTTTTTATCTTATTGTGGTATTGTCCAGGAACAAGGGAGCGTAAAGCCTAAAGCTATATTATGCGACATACATTCGAGGGCTGTTCATTGTCCAATAATGTCCTTGGTGCTCGGAAAGAAGCAAAATACGCTTTTCAAAGGTTTTAATGATTTGACTGAATATTCTCTTTTTTAATTTAAACACATGTCCATGGTATTTGATCCAATTGCTATGGTGTTAAGCTGGGGCCACTCGCACCACTCGCACCATCGCCTAAGATGCGAGAATGCGAAGTTGCAAGGGCGAAGTTGCGAAATGCGATTTGCGAAGAAAGGAAAGTGCGCAGATGCGACAGCGAAGTGCGAAAATGCGAAACTTCACTAATCATTAACACATCTTTCAAGGATTGGCCGATGTATGGCCGAGCATCGTAAAGTCTCCGTTGAATTTAAAATCATCGGAGGGTTGAGTGGTGGGCAACAGACATTGGCCAATCATTGGTCAATGTTCGACCAAACAATTGTCCATATGTAGTCGACCGACGTACAAACGATGTTCGCCAATGTATAAGCGATGTAACATACATCGGCCAATTACCCTGGGACATTGTTTAATGATTAGCAATGCATCGCTGGGACTTTGTAAGTCCGGCCAGCAACCACGCCATTTTTATCAAAAAAACGCATTGGTAGCCCATCATATATCCATTGCTTGATAATGTGACTGATACTTTAAGGACTACTAGACCGATGTGGACCGATGTTGGGGCATCACTCACACCACGGATTACCAACGATTACCACCGGTCTACGGCCACCGGCCGAGAAATGTGAGCAGGCATTAGTCTCAGAGCAGTATGATATTTCGGTACTTTATTCCTAGGGTTTGAATCCCACGTATACTATTAAATATTTTTACAAAATGAAAATTTTTTACGAGATATAATTTCTCTAAGAAATTTTTTTTTCCTCATAATTTCATAAATTTCAATAATGAGAAGTAAATTTAAATAGGCAATTTACATATCAAAAGTGATTTCTTGATATCTGACGCTAAAGGCTTTCTGCACCCCTTACCCCCCCCCCCCATTTTCTTTAATTTGCGCTGGGTTTTGTTACGAGAAAAAAAACTTTATTGAACTGTCTTGCTGTTAATATAATCATACTTTGTTAAGAAAAAAGAACATAATTATTTCAAATGTACGGAAGCCCATTGGTGCCACGTACGAAAAATATTTTATCTGGCGGCCGCCACATATTATTTGGCGGCCGCCACTTGTATATCTGGCGGCCACCACAAAATTATGTGGCGGTCGCCACTAATTATTTGGCGGCCGCCACTTATATATCTGGCGGCAGCCACTTAATATATAGCGGCCGCAACATAGTTTTTCTGGCGGCCGCTATATAATATCTGGCGGCCGCCACATAATTTATCTGGCGGCCGCCACTTATTTAATTGGCGGTCGCTAAATATTTATCTGGCGGCCGCCACTTATATATCTGGCGGCCGCTACATAATATTTGGCGGCCGCCACATAATTTATATGGCGGCTGCCAGATAACACCTGGCTTCCTGAATCGTGCGCATGTTTTATTGTGTGGTTTAAGAGGTGGATACAGTATAAAAATTATAATAGCAACATCCATCAACCAAACTTGTAGGAGATTTATTATGAACCAACACTCCAATCCACACTTCTATTAGATATGTTTTTGCATAAAGCAGATTAATATTTGATTTGAATTATGCAAGTATTTGTAGAGTGTTTCGATTATTAAGAAGCCCCATCAGGGGTCACGGACATAAATCATGGTGTTTGCTGTAAGCTATGATTGTTTGAGAATTAAATGAAGTTTTGCATTTTGGATTTCCAAGAATGGTGTTCCAATATTTCAGAATTCGTTTTTTTATCATTTACTTTTTAATCAATAAGCAGCGGTTGTGTCAACATCCATCTTCTTAACCCAATAACGCTCACCTTTTGCAAAATAATTTATGTGGCGGCCGCCATATAAATTATGTGGCGGCCGCCAGATATATAAGTGGCGGCCGCCAAATAATAAATGGCGGCCGCCAGATATATATGTGGCAGCCGCCAAATAATAAGTAGCGGCCGCCAGATATATATGTGGCGGCCGCCAATTAATAAGTGGCGGCCGCCAGATAAAATATTTTTCATACGTGGCACCAATGGGCTTCCGTACAAATGCACTTGTAAGACGATGCTAGTATGCCTCCATTCGTTTACGTCTTGGTTATGCATATTAAACTCATTCTTCAATATTCACGCAAGTTTATCCTTTGACTTTAATGAATTCTACGTTTATGCAATTTAGGTTTAATAAACTCAATATACATAACTTTCAAAATCTCACTGAGACCTCCTTAGCAATGTCCAGGTTGTCAAGATCGCACCACATTTTATTAACTCGACTACCTCAGATATCAAGAAATCACTTTTGATATGTAAATTGCGTATTTAAATTTACTTCTCATTATTGAAATTTATGAAATTATGAGGAAAAAACATTTTCTGAGAGAAATTATATCTCATAAAAACTTTTCATTTTATAAAAATATTAAATAGTATACCAAGGCCGTAACTAGGCTCAAATTTTTAGTGAGGCAAGAGTGCTGGGCATTCCTAGTCTCAGACGGGACAAGGGTAGTACCTCATGACCAGTTAATGAGGTTTCCAAGGGGAGGGAGGTCCTGAAATATGGGTATTAGAAAATAAAAAGTTTTTACGTTTGGAATTGTCGCCAGCATGGCGCAGTGGTTAGAGTGTATGCTCTAAAGTCGCAGACTAAGGAATTGATCCTTACATCACGAGTTCGAACCCCCCGGTTGGATGTAGAGACAGGTTCTTCGGATGAGACCAAAAAAGATCTCTCACTGTTCAATCATCTTCAGTGATCCTGAAAGCCCTGTACAGATTTAAAACTTGCAGCCTTCCATCGGCAAGTGTTTCAATTTGAATGAGAAATTCTTTAAAGGGGTGTTAAATAATCGAACAATTTGCAAAATAAACATTTTGAATTTAATTTTACGTGCGCTCTAAATGTAAACGAGGCACCTTGTGAGATGAACGATTTACAGAAATGGAAATGAAATTAAGTTGAATGTATTAATTTGGCACGAAGATACACATAAGTACAATGTAAAACTTTTTCATTTTTCAAAAAACTCTAAAAATTTAGTGAGGCATTTGCCTCACTTGCCTCAATGGTAGTTACGGCCTTGTATACGTGGGATTCAAACCCTAGGAATAAAATACCGAAATATCATACTGCTCTGAGACTAATGCCTGCTCACATTTCTCGGCCGGTGGCCGTAGACCGGTGGTAATCGTTGGTAATCCGTGGTGTGAGTGATGCCCCAACATCCGTCCACATCGGTCTAGTAGTCCGGACTAACAAAGTCCCAGCGATGCATTGCTAATCATTAAACAATGTCCCAGGGTAATTGGCCGATGTATGTTACATCGCTTATACATTGGCGAACATCGTTTGTACGTCGGTCGACTATGGGCAATTGTTTGGGCATGAATGAGGGGTCTTTTTGCGTGCATGTCAACACTTACTATGACGAGGGACCTCGATCGGTTCATACGGTATCATCCGAAGGACCGATCTCCGCGTCCCGCATTGGATTCGAATCCGCGACTTAAGGACACGGCGCCACGCGGAACACTTTTTGGTTAGAAGGAGAATACATACATTTTCACTTTACGATCCATAGAGCTCCGTCTTACCACAAACACTTAACACCCATGGATCACTCACTTCCCAATTTTGGAAGAGCTAGGGGGCCCCCTTTTTAAAAATTACGAACCTAGATTATATAAAGAATTTTAACCACTGTGCCAGGCCAGTGTAAAGATGTGTAATGACTACCATAGTAATAATGAAATGACGGAGTCATTTTCTAACGACAAAAAACCGAAGAAAAAAAACAATTTTTTTTGTATGCACTACTGTATCTAAAAATTTTACCCCTGTTTTATATAACATTGCATATCTTTCCGCTTTTTTGTCTTAGCTATCAATGTCTATAATCAGTCAAACATCCAAATATGAAAGGAATAAAAGACAGCCAACCAATATAACTAATATTTGGCATTTTGCGATTTTCAATGTGTTTGAAATATAGAAATACCGGTATACAAATGTAATGGTGATTTATTTAAACGTACGTCCACTGTTGGTGAATGAGGACATATTGGAGAATTAAACATTGAAGTTCAAACACTCTATTGGGAAAAAAAATGTCAATTTTCAACAGGGGTAAAATTTTTAGATACAGTAGTGCATACAAAAAAAATTGTTTTTTTTTCATCGAGTTTTTGTCGTTAGAAAATGACTCCGTCATTTCATTATTACTATGGCAGGGCTCAACATTAAGGCACGTCCGACCGACTCAGACTAGTAAAAGTTAGGTCCGGTCTAGTTTATTTTGTTTCATGGTAGCCCGACTGGTCGTGTAAAAATATTTCGACCAAAGTTCAATTAAAGCAAAACTTCAACAAATTTACAGATTTTTCTTGTTTATTGATCAGGTTTCGCTTTCATTTTTTGATTCCAACTAAAAAATCATAAACTTAAAGAAAATAACGTTTGTTTCCTGTAGGCCTATTGCTGTAAATGTAATCCAACCGACTCAACATGCAGCCGGTGGATTTTTTTCTGCCAAATCTGTGCTTGATCAATCAGTTGATACAATATTTGAGACATAAAATATGCCAACCTAGTCAACATTCACTTTAAATATAAAAAGTAATGCTCATTATTATATCATTTAGCAATCCCCACAACTTTGGAACTTTGTTTTCTACGCAAGACAGCCATCTGGTTAGTTCAGTCCGGGATGTTTGAACCCATTATTTAAGGCATTATGGAAAGTGAAAATAAAAGTTATAAACTGAGTTCTCAATTTATGAGATGTTATTAAGCCCCAAAAATCTTCTGACCAACCCTTGTTTTTAGGGTAATATTACCATGATTACAGGAAACCAACATATTTTATTCCATAGTATACATATCAATATTTCATAAACAGTGCTGTCATTTGACTTTCTCTTGAATGCTTATTTAACTCTTAGACTACCAAGATTTTTCCTTCCTGCTAGGTCATTTACAACAACTGATTTTATTTAACCATGCAGTCATAGAACTAAATCGAATCGAAATACATCTCCCTTTGTGATTTTAATTTTCT
The DNA here is from genome assembly GCA_003671525.1 of Saccostrea glomerata. NCBI lineage: Eukaryota > Metazoa > Mollusca > Bivalvia > Ostreida > Ostreidae > Saccostrea > Saccostrea glomerata. Next base: position 68,329 of record PRKT01000559.1, on the reverse strand, counting down.
TGAATTTATTAAAAAGATATTTATTTTCTTTAATTTTCTTCGCAGCAAAACCAAGTTTAATGATAAGCATCAATTTGCTTACACTGACAATGTTATCCGTCTATGGGTTTTTCTCTTCATGATAATTTTTTTCAGATTTAATATCTATTCAGTAAACCATGGATATTAGGTCAGGTCTAGTGAAATTGAGGTCAGGTCTAGTAAATTTTCCAGCTACTAGTCCGACTGGTCTAGTTAATCTTAAAGTAAATGTTGAGCCCTGTATGGTAGTCATTACACATCTTTACACTGGCCTGGCACAGTGGTTAAAATTCTTTATATAATCTAGGTTCGTAATTTTTAAAAAGGGGGCCCCCTAGCTCTTCCAAAATTGGGAAGTGAGTGATCCATGGGTGTTAAGTGTTTGTGTTAAGACGGAGCTCTATGGATCGTAAAGTGAAAATGTATGTATTCTCCTTCTAACCAAAAAGTGTTCCGCGTGGCCCTGTGGCCTTAAGTCGCGGATTCGAATCCACTGCGGGACGCGGAGATCGGTCCTTCGGATGATACCGTATGAACCGATCGAGGTCCCTCGTCATAGTAAGTGTTGACATGCACGCAAAAAGACCCTCATTCATAAATGGCCCTGTATAGATGTTTATGTAAATTCACTGCCCTCTATCGACAAATGGTTGTGTCTCCATGCATACGAGAGAAAAATCCTCTAGGGGATGTTCAACAACGCACACCGATATTTCCAATACCATAGTTATGTCAGGTGGTAGTCAGAACTTCTTTTTCTGTTTTTAATGCCTATATTTCGAATCCAAAAATGTTTCGATTTTTTTGGTCCCATTAAGTTCGATTTGTATTGTCGTAAATGTATTGTCGTTTTTTTTTTTTTTTGCTTGTCAAGTTTTTTTTGAAGGTCTAAAAAATATTTCTTACACTCTGCCCCCTCCCCAACTTTCACTTTGCTTCCGATGCCAATGATATCCTATTTCGGGGGCAGGATGGGTTTTGGGTTAGATTCAACTTCTTCTATAGTATCGAATTTAAATTTTCTCCCTACTGTACTACATTAACCTTATTTGACCCTTACCCTTACAAAGAGTGGGTCGGCCTTTCAATGAACATATTCAGTAAAGTATATAAAGTTAAGTCTGAAAAAAAGAGGCAGCTATTCCTGTGTGCCCAGAGAAAATAAATATGGAGTTTCCATCATTGGATGCGGTGATCAGATCCGGTCATCAGAAGTTCGATTGATAAAGTATTACGGCAGAAAATTGAAAAATCTCGAATAACCCCGGCCCGGGTTTGCTTGCCTAGTTTTACCAACACTCGTAGCGAACACCCCTGCCACCTAGCGTTATAATGCAGCACTAAATTTTGACAACTGTATTCGTCTTCATTGAATATGCTTCATTCTTTGTGTGATTGAATTCACGTTCGTAATAGAGATAATCATTTAAGAAACTGTATCAATTTAAAAGAAAGTAGAATAAAGATACAAGAATAAAGCAACGTAGAAGTCAGGGCAAAATGAAGAAGGATAAAAGTCAAAGTGAAATGTAATAAAGACGAATATGAAAACAATAAAGTGACATATAATTACAATAATAACAAAGCATAAAGAAGTAGGCAGAATAAGAATAAAAGCAAGATACATAGACTTTTGGCGGTAATTCCCTTCCATAGCCACGAAGCCTCTCTCTTCCAACCTGTTTATTTAAACTACTACTATATACAAAGATGAAGTCACATACATGTATATATTTTCAAAATTTTACACAATGCATTGTGTCTAATTTAACCTTTATTAAACAGTTCTAATAGATGAAATAAGAATATAGAGTCCGCCGAGAACCTGTTTTATACGTAATAACTCTCCTCATGTCCCTGTGCTAAAAATAGCGACATGTAATACAATAAATACTTCTAAAACAAACGGGGCGGGACACTTTGAGAGGGGTGAGAGAGGTCTTAGGGACTTTTGGTATAAAATTCAATTGCAAAGGCTCAAAATCTTCTTGAAATATCGCCCGGAAAAGAAAGTGTTACACACAAACAGAATGTATATGTTTACGACCTTGAACTTTGACCTTTTGACCTCAAAATCAATAGGGGTCTTCCTTAGGCCATAGGAAGTTGTTATGTAAAATTTCATGGCAAAAGCTCAAAGGGTTCTCGAGATATCGTGTGGAAACGAAAGTGTTATAACAGACAGAATCTGCGAATTTATGACCTTGAACTTTGACCCTTTGACCTCAAAATCAATAGGGGTCTTCTTTAGTTCATAGGGAGTTGCTATGCAAAATTTCATTGCGAAAGCTTAAAGGGTTCTCGAGATATCGTGTGGAAACGAAAGCGTTACAGACAGACAGAAAGACGGACAGACGGACGGACGGACGGACAGACGGACGGACGGACAAACCCAAATTAATATCCCCCACTTTTCAAGCGGGGGACAATAATCACCTAACATAAGGCAGCCATGGCGATCCATATGTATCGGTGATATTTTAATCTATAAGAAGTAGCGGTAATGATCGGTTGAAATTTTGTAAAAAAAAAATTATAGCGATAATGAGTTGAAATTTTTAGCGATGTAGCGGTAATGTTGAGCTCCCCAAGGTTCAATGTGTCGACTTTAATTACACAGCTGATTCCATAGACAACTAATGTCATTTTTGTAAATGAGAAGTAGCAGGTGACTAAGAATAAGTCTTTGTGGTACACGAGCTTTAAAGGTAAACAGACACAAAATTGAAGTTACATGTCTAGAGTATTTTCTCAAATTTTCTGTATTTTATCACGACATATATATTCAATTGCAATTTAGCTTTCCACATGAAAATATAATAAAAGTCTTATTTCATCTCGGAATTATTGAAACTTCGAACTTGTGGACCTGTTTGATTGACATACATGTATTCTCCCTTATTCACATTTTTTAAAATTTCATTCTTAATACTTATGAAAAGTGGCAATTTTGATGTGTATTAATGTGTATCAAACTATTATCCAGAAAATTCAGAGTAGATATGATCGAAAGCAAAATTCCCTCACAGTACATTGTCAGTCCTTGTTCATTGGTGTGTACAGACATCACCAACTGAACACACCCGGTGAGTCGTAAACTTTAACGATAACAGAGCTCGTTCACGGATGTGAAAATTCAATCTACTATGAATCTTAGATCTTCTAGATCTGTCTTGACTCCCACCCCTCTATTTTATTTGTCTGATCTGCTTCTAACATGCATTAAAGTATAAATGTTGCGGTCATACGAGATTGATCGCCGGTTGCAAGCTAGCTCAGTTGGTAGTGGACTTGTCTAGAAGATTCCGAGGATCC
>PRKT01000559.1:35892-63789 GCA_003671525.1 Saccostrea glomerata | reverse complement strand
GCCCGCCTTCCCCCCCCCCCCCATCTTCTTTACGTGAACAAGCACAGAAAGCAATGTATGGTGTTAAAAAAAAAGATAAGACAGTTTACCCTACCAAATGAATATAAATTAGATTTTTTGATAATGTTGTTGTTCCAATTTTGACTTTTGGCTGTGAAATTTGGGGGTATCAAAACCTTGACATCATTGAACGTGTGTAGTCACACATTTAGATTTTTGGTGTATGGGGAGAATGGGTGATTCCCAGTGTATATTAATATCTTTACAAGAATGATCTCGTACTGGTTAAAATTGCTTGCCCCGAATTCTTTAGAAACAAAATAGTTTGTGTTTTGTGTAAATACCTTTGTTCTCAATATTTTCAAGGAGGTCCAAAAACCCATGAGTGGATTTTGTTTATAAAGTTTTTATCTCTTGTGCACATGGGTTGTCCAACATTTAGTATGATCGAAGTCTCATTGACAGGAATTGGGTACTTCCATCAGTGAAGTTTCGCATTTTCGCGCTTCGCCGTCGCATCTGCGCACTTTCCTTTCTTCGCAAATTGCAATTTCGCAACTTCGCCCTTGCAATTTTGCACTCTCGCATCATAGGCGATGGGCGAGTGGTCCCAACGGAACACAATAGCAAATATCATGGACATGTGTTTAAATTAAAAGAGAATATTCAGTCAAATCATTGAGACGTTTGAAAAGCGTCTTTTGCTTCTTTCCGAGCACCAAGGACATTATCAGGTCTGGGCGGCCTCCGTTTTTGGAGGATAGTAGATTCAATATGGCAGCCAAATTTTTTACCATATATGGAAATCGCAATGCAATGTCGGATATTTTATCTTCTGATTTCAGAGGATAACACAGGTAATTTTCAAACGCCTCGTGCCTACCTTTAATCAAAAAGTGCAAGCACCAAAGTACAATTAATTAAAAGATCAAACATTAAACTATCGATTGTATGTGGCGATTTGAGATTCTATGTCTAGAATTTTCACAATACCCTTTCAAAGATGGAACTTCTTGCGCTTCCTTTCTACTTAATATTTCTTGTTATTTATGTTTTTCCCTATCAGGACAAATGAAACGGCACTTAAATGCTAAAACAATACATAAATAACATTACTCTCATATTTTCTTTAAATTGATAAATTTAATTATTAGATTAAATTATTAGGGGGTAGAAAAAGGAAACACAGAAGAGAAGTACTGTAAAGACAAAATACACTCTGCCTGATAATTTAAGCAAAGATAAAATAAATATCATTTAGATTAATCAAGAAAAAAAAAACACTTTTAAGCTCTGCAGCATCCAAACTTCCCCTAGAGTTCCTAGATGAGGCCTCGACGGGGAGTATGCATCCGCAGTATATATATACTGACACGCAAAAGAAACGCAACTCCCTATTTTAGGGGGAAATAATTATGTAAAGTAAAGAATTTTGTATCTTAAAACTATGAATATCTTCAATTTGGTTAACATCGGTAATTTAACGGTTGAACGATTTCCATACCATAACCGGTAGTCAAGTTTCAGTCTGCTTGACAGAAATCAAAAATTGCATGTTTAACAAAACATTTGGCAATATTATGGAGTTTTAAGGGTTTGTACTGTTCATCATAAGTAATGCAGCAATATTTCAAAAAATACTCTCCTTTCGTTTCCTGTAACGATGCTAAGGCTACTTGAAAATGGCTTATGTACGCATTTCCATTGCTCTAGATGGAAAAATTCAATGTAAAGGTGATGGAGAGTTGCTGATGCAAAATCTCACTACATTACGCCTCAACAGGGTCTTACATATCATATGCATTAAGGACAGTCCTTGTACCGGAAGTCCAAGGGTGGCTACACTGCTCTAAGTTAGAGAAAATTCGACCTAATCATCTGAAAAACGGGCATTTAAAAATGCCGAAGAATAATTCCTTCGCTCAGATCTCGATATTAATGAACCTATTGTATCGTAGAAATTGAACTGCAATTGTTGTTTAGAGCAGTCTTGCACGTTTTACTTGAATGGCTGGGAGGGGCCGGGGTGTTTTAACAGTCATATTTTACTTAGTAAAGTAAACAGATAAACATTTAACATTTTTATCAAATATCTGATGTTTTGAAAAGTGAGTTTAGCCTTACTTTATTCGCTTTTGAAAATTGTAAGATAAAAAATCAAACATTTGTAGATGACTGCTTGTTGCGTTTCTTTTGCGTGTCAGTATATTTCCACGGACAACGTAAGTTTCAGTCAGATTAGTTTTGACTACGGGTAGACGTAATTGAATTTAATTTTGTTGAAAAAATCAGCGTACGGTACATAAACTGAAAAATGCTAGAGTTGCTGTTATTTGTTTGGTTTAGACTGCTCTATGTTTTGAAAAGTCCGATAGGTGGCGACACCTCTATCCACTGTTTCTAGAGGATAAAATCTATCCTCCAAAAACAGAGGCCGCCTAGACCTGATTATTGGACAATGAACAGCCCTCGAATGTATGTCGCATAATATAGACTTAGGCTTTACGCTCCCTTGTTCCTGGACAATACCACAATAAGATAAAACAAAAATCAGACTCAGTGATTTCAGGTTTCCTTCATAAAAGAATGAAATAATTTTCTTAAATGGATTCATTAAGCATGTTGGAAAAAATGTGTTTGTGTTGGTGGAGGGGGAGGTGTCTTTTTACGCGTACTTTCTTCTCCTAGTGAGAGCCCTTAATTCTCTTTAATTAGGAAAGTACATTAACCCTGTTTGCTTACATTTTTCAAATATGAATTATGTGTCACAAGTGTGCGATACACATATTTACCCTACTTGGTGTAGTAGCTGCTCTCCGAAAAATATATGTTGAATTTACAGACCTGTATGTCAATATATTTTTTTTCGGAGAGCTACAGTTCTGCAGCTAAGTTGGTAGGGCCTTGATACTGTAAACTTTGAAGGAAGTTTCTATTCATTTTTCTAACTCCGTACACAAATTAATCTAGTTTGTTGATGGCATTCTTGTTTATGTTGTGCATAAGACATCGTATTGACCTTGAGAACGACAATACATTTACGACAATACAAATCGAACTTAATGGGATAAAAAAATCGAAACATTCTTGGATTCGAAATATAGGCATTAAAAACAGAAAAAAAGAATTTCTGACTACCACCTGACATAACTATGGTATTAGAAATATCGGTGTGCGTTGTTGAACATCCCTTAGAGGATTTTTCTCTCGTATGCATGAAGACACAACCATTTCTCGATAGAGGGCAGTGAATTTACATAAACATCTATACCTGGCCCTCAGAGCCATTTATGAATGAGGGATCTTTTGCGTGCATGTCAACACTTACTATGACGAGGGACCTCGATCGGTTCATACGGTATCATAAGAAGGACTGATCTCCGCGTCCCGCAGTGGATTCGAATTCGCGAATTAAGGACACGGCGCCACGCGGAACACTTTTGGTTAGTAGGAGAATACATACATTTTCACTTTACGATACATAGAGCTCCGTCTTAACACAAACACTTAACACCCATTGATCACTCACTTCCCAATTTTGGAAGAGCTAGGGGCCCCCTTTTTAAAAATTACGAATATAGATTATATAAGGAATTTTAACCACTGTGCCAGGCCGGTGTAAAGTTGTGTAATGACTACCAAAGTAATGAAATGACGGGTCATTTTCTAACGACAAAAACCCGAAGAAAAAAAAGTCCTATTTTTTGAATGCACTATCTAAAAATTTTACCCCTGTTGAAAATTGACATTTTTTTCCATTAGAGTGTTTGAACTTCAATGTTTAATTCTCCAAAATGTCCTCATTGACCAACAGTGGACGTATGTTTAAATAAATCCCCATTACATTTGTATATTTCTATATGGAACGCCGTCACTGCCTTATAGCAGAACACTGCGATTGCATTGCGTCAACCTCCCATTACATTTTGTCAACTCTTTATGACATTTACTCACACTGGTATTGCATTGTGTTAACCTTCTTCTACATAAAGTCAACTCTTTATGACATTAACCCACACTAGTTATTGCATTGTGTCAACCTTCCATTACATTATATCAACTCTTTATGACATTAACCCACACTAGTTATTGCATTGTGTCAACCTTCCATTACATTATATCAACTCTTTATGACATTAACCCACACTTCTATTGCGTTGTCTCAACCTTCCAATACATTATGTCAACTCTTTGTGACATTTATTAACACTACTTTTGCATTATCTCAACTTTCTTTTACATTAGGTCAACTCTTTATGACATTTACACACATTACTATTACATTGCGACAACTTTCTTTTACATTAAGTTATCTTTTTTATGACATTTACTAACACTTCAATTATATTGCGTCCATCATTCATTGCATTATATCAGCTCTTTGTGACATTAAGTCAAAAGATTTTTACGTGGTGTTTAGATACATTCATATAATTTCAACTCATTAATACATTATGTGCACTCTCTACTATTTGGTCTAAGTAGTTCATTACCTGATGGGAATTTATCTTAATTTGATATAAAGTCGCTAGAAAACGATGTCAGTATTTTATTTCATGATGTCAAAAAATTGTCACATGTGGTCAATTCTTTTAATACATTATGCCATCAATATGCTACATGCCGACGTGAATCAATTTCATGATGTGAATTTGCCCTTACTTTTTAACAAATCGTTATTACGTTATGTCATTGTGTCTTTACATTGTGTCAAAAATGCTCAGCCTCTTGTCAGATTACTTGTATTTTAGGATATTTCGTATCGATCAGATGTGGAAAGCTCATATTATACTGTGTGCACTCTTCTACATTATGTCGATTCACTATTACGTTATGCGAACACGGGTATCCTCGCCCTTTATAATTATGCGCATAACGTATTTTACGCGTTCCGCAGGCACTAAAAATGGCGGGAAAAAAAACAGTCGTAGAAGAAATTTTCGGCGATTTGGGAATGACATATTTAAATGAAAACGTAAAGCGACAAATGATTGACAATCTTGAAACGTGCAGCGCAAGGCCTTCACACTGCGACTGTGAATTAATTTCAATGGCGTTTACTTTAATCTGATAATTAAATAAATCAAATATTATTAGTCGAGCAGCATTTTTTTAATTTCATATTGATTTTTTTTATAGAAGTCTTAAACTTCTTATCTTATTAAGAACATTGTCATATGTTTTTTATCAGTCTCTACCTCTCCTTTTTATTTTGAAAAGTGTTAACACACAGTATATCAAACGTACAACGGTGAGATGGGGACAGGAATCCCGTCCTTCCATCTTTAGTGACCAAAATATACATAAGTTTAATAAATTTATTGGTTTTACTTTGTAGGACATTGCTTAAGATTAGCTGAATTAAGTTGAACACTTTTTTTTCTATAAAACTATAAAACCTAAGAGCTTCTCCACCCCCCCCCCCGGTCTCCAACTATATACCGCCCCCTTCCTTGTTCAAGATTCCCATATCCGCCACTGATATGTGCCCATGCATGCTTGCTAAGGCATATTCAACTGATTTACAGATTTTTGTAATAAAATTCTGGCACTGGAATTGCTGAAAAAATTACTAATTCCAGTGACATAGCACCTTCTTTGAAAGGGGAGCCGAGGTCAGCCAGAAAAAAAATGTACTCGAAACAAAAAAAATCCTAATTTTTTTTTTTCAAGTAAACTACATTACCTGTAGTGGACTATACTTCAAGAAAAAGTGGGGATGGGGCTGTGCTTTCCATGAACATTACAATTTCTATAGTAAAGTTATATACGGGAAATGGGGGGGGGGGGGGGGGGGGTGATATTATGTGCCTGAAATTCGTCCTAATCAATGAGGAGCCCCCCTCCCCCTTTTCTCTTACCAGTCATTAAAACACGGTCGTCGACATTCATTATATACCAGATATACAGCTTTGAGATCATGAAAATTTATTTTTACATCAGGAAATTAACTTTTGGAATCAACATGATGAAGAGTTAACACAATCTAAAGATGTTTTTAAATCACATTAGAAAAGGTTGACATAACGTAATTATATATCCACATCACGGAATGGAGTTTTGACATAATGTAAGTGTTAATATAATATAAAGATCATGATGCTCCCGACGTATAATAAAGATAAATCCATATCACGTAATAATGCTTTGAGATAATAGAAACATACATTCTCAAAAAAGAATGGATTTTTGACTCCATGTAATGATAAGTTTAATTATAAAACACAATTTGCTTGACTCAATGCAATTTTGACTTTGCATAATAAAGAAATGAAACGATGTAAAGAAACATTCATTTCAAGTAATAAAGTTTTAACACAATGTAAACACATAATCACTTAACAAAATGGATTTTTTACTTCAAGTTATGAAGTGCTGACATAATAAAAGAATGTATTTACTTCATGTAATGCAGCATTGACATGATGTTATGATATTTTCACATCATATCATAAAAAAATGACATAACGTAAAGATATGTTCACATCACGTAATGATAAATTGGCATAATAAATGCATAGTTGTATGCTATAAGGCAGTGATGGCGTTCCATAGTTCTATATTTCAAACAACAGTGGGGGCCAGGATGAGGCCAAGCCCCCCCCCCCCAACTTTTTTCCCCAACATTACCTTAACTATTGAGAATGTCCACTGTAAAGTTGCCCCCACTACAGGAAATGTAGTATTGTATGTGTTGTATGCGAAAAAATTGGAAGTCAAAGGAAGTTGGCCTTGGAGAAAGTTAGCAATTTTCCTTTTTTTTTGCTTGTCAACTTTTACAGGTAAGTAAAAAAAAAATTCTCTGGTTGCCCCCCCCCCACACTTTCAAAAACGATGCTACATGCCTGATAGTAGTCTCTACAGGCGATGAACACGCTTTAAGTGTATTTTCAGCAATTTAACAAACGATTTTAATCAAACCAGTTTACCACTGTAAAGAATTTGGAGGTGGATAAAATACACAGATTGGTTACAGAATGTGTCTAGAATTCGGGAGTGAGAGGTAGTTGATTGAGCAATGCTGGAAAAAGGAAAAATTTTCCCCAAAGTGCGCAAAAAATCTTCAGCCGTAAATGGTATCTTTTTTTGCAATACAGGATCTGTAGCTTTATGGACAAGATTAATATTTAAAATACTGTTGGCAAATCGGACGATTTTTAGTAACCGGTTACTCGCTTCATCTTCCGATCGAGTACCCGGATACTCGGATGATTTTTGGTAAAGTATCAATATCTATTATTTATTTTATTTTATACTTATCGGTAGTAGTAATGAACAAATACACCATAGGGACATTATATTTACAATACACAAATAAGATATCGTCAAAGATTTGCGATTTTAAAATAAAAAAAAATTAATAGGGAATTCGACACACAAAGACAAATAAATACGTCATCGTCAATCACCATTTTACACTTTCTTTTTCAGCCCCCGAAATATGTCGCAATCAAGGAGAATAATTGATTACATACTCCATAATTAATAGTTTATATGTGGAGTGTCCAGTAAATCGCTGGTTTCCGAATAATTTAAGCTTAGGTGATTAAATAGATTTTGAATCAGCTGTTCTTTTGTTACAACTCCAAGCTTATTAAGTCTGCGGCGGCTTCTCGTTAAATTATCAAATGAGGTAATTATAACTCAGGCCTTCAAAATATGTATACCCCAAGCAATCAAAGCTATCAATTATATAAACTGTGAAAACTAATCAAAACAATTTGATTCACTACAACCATGCACTAGATCAAGTCTAACGGTACCTAAAATTAGGGAAATGTTTAAGTTAGTATACATTTATAAATTATAAATCATTCATTTTCTATGCCTTCACTATGTAGAAATTAATTTATCCGAGTAACCGAATAACAGTTTTACTAACCGATACTCGCAACGTTCGACGGTTAACCGGGTACTCGTTGCCAACACTAATTTAAAACCACAACGCCACAGTTCTGCAGCTAGGAATTAGGCCACACCAATAAAATTTATTGTTCGTCGGACCCGTACTCTGCAAATGGAAAAAAATATAATTGTCCGCTCAAATTTTTTCACGCACCGCCTTAAAATTTTGCCTTCAAAAAAGTAATAATATATTATTATTTAAGCGTTAGCCCGCTCGTACTTTTTTCACCAAATGTCCGACGAACAAGGAATTAAATTGGTGTGGCCTTATTCACATGTGTTGACTTTTACTTCCTTTCCTTCTTTTTCTCCAATTTCTTCTATATAATCTAGACACATTCTAGCATATGAATGTGTTGAGATGTATGACAATTGCAATGGAAGTTAATCCTTTCATTTTCAAAACAAGATGGAATGGAATGCAACCCCCATTCGATTAAATTCATGTCTATTAAGGACATACACAACATACCTTACCTACTGTCAGATAATTTTTTAAGATATTCTAGATTTAAACTTATATCATTAAATGTTCTTAGACAAAAAATCAGTATGCGTTACCAGGGGTTTTGAAAGATATCGAATTTTGAAATTTTTTGCATTATTCAAATAAAAAAAAACCAAAATTATAAAACAAGAATTCCAGATTTTTTTTTCCATCAGAAGTTGTTTAAGAGGTGTACAAATTCATATATAGATATTAAAAATATTGCACATAGGTCCTTCATTTAGTGGAACTCTTCAACTCCAAGGCAGAATCCAAAAAAGTTCAAACTACGTTGCGTATGACCTTAACATGAAAGTCAAGAAATTTTACTTAAATTCTAAAGAACATTATGTACTCCTTAAATTAATATACTATTTATATGAACCGTTCTCTTTCCACAGAAGCCAATTTGGATATAAAAGCATATTGTGTACACTTAAACTTGTTTTATTTTCTTCCTTGCATGGTCATTTCAACATTAAAGTATTTGTACATGCATTTTAAAAATCTGTATTATGACAAGGGATAATTTTCACTGAGTGATTAACAAATTCTTCAAAATTCAAAATAAAAGATGATAAATCTTCTACAATTGTTTCTATTAAAGACCTTAACATTATTGGACTCAAGAAAATAAATAAATGCATTCCTTTTGAAAATAAAATAAACCTAACAAAACCTGCTTCAGCTGTGTATTGAATATGAATATCCATCCACTGATCTCCAAGTATACATGATTGAAGAACTGTGGTTCTATGAACTATCATTGGCAAAGAAAAATTCTGTACATTTTAGTTTTAAGATTTGGTCATTTTTTGTAAAATATTATAAGGAGCTCTCCTTCTAAAGGAGATCAATATAGTCTAAAAATGGCCACAACCACCAGCCATATATAAATTTCCTTTTTATGAATTCTGGCATGTGGTAATTTGAAAAAAAAAATGAATTGAATCTAAATGATCTAGGCCACACCAATAAAATTTTTTGTTCGTCGGACCAACGCGCTTATTTAAACAAAACCATACAAATAATATTAATTTCAATTTCTCGCACCATAGGAATTCTGTGCTATTTTCTGTTCCATTTCTGCTCTTTTTATTGTATTTTAAATCTGCTTACTCTGTAAATCAGAAAAAATATTATTGTCCGCTCAAATTTTCACGCTCTGCCTAAAAAATTGCCCAGCAAAGAGTAATACCGTATAACTGGATTTTTCTACGGGGTGCTATTTTTTGCGAAATTCTGCGATCAAGTCTAAATCGCAAAAAATTCAATCGCAAAAATACGTAAATAAAATCCGGAATTTTCAGTTGCGATCACCGAAGCTCTACTTTTACAGATACCGGAAGTATATGTAAATAATGCCACTGCACGTTTTCAATCGTATTTTACAGGTAATTTACTTGATATCAACAACAATGATTGTTTTTCGTATAACTAAAACGAATTCCTAAAGATTCAATATTTATTTGTTCCTACATTGTATTTCATGATTTATTTATATGAAACGCGAATAGCAATTGTCGGTTTGGCGAGAGACATATATGTCTCTGGTTTGGCTATTCCGCGGCTTGATCGGGTCCTTCACCAGTGTTTACCAGATTTTTCTTAATCGGTATTCTGTCCTTGAGAAAAGAATTTCTTGTGTGATATTTTCTCTACTGGGATTATATAAACTCTTTATAATCATAAATAAAAGTTCATAGTCTATGGGAACTTACTGAAACGAAATTTCAATGAATGATCGTCTTGATTTCAATTCAAAATAATTGTGACTTTGTTTCTAATTTACTCTGTGAATAATAACCCGTTAATTATAACAACACACGGACGACCCACAGGTGTGGTGTCATTTATGTAAACACCCAATTCACAGCCCAAGGCCTTCACTCACTGTTTCCAGGTAAGTCCAGACTGCATCTATTTTACGCTTGATTGGCGTGTATACAAGCGCAATCAAAACTTCGAGAGATAGACAGTAAAATAAAAATAGACTATTGTCAAAGTGAAATCGCAAAAATTAAAATCGCAAAAAATAAATATACCTATTTCATGATCAAATCGCAAAAATTTGCACCCGCATTAAAAACCAGTTATACGGTAATATTATCATTTAACCGCTTGCCCGCTTGTACTTTTTTTATATCAAATGTCCGACGAACAAGAAATTAAATTGGTGTGGCCCTACCTAACTTTAAGCTTTGTAAAAAATGGTATCACTACATGCATATATATATAAAAAGAATAAAATTACATGTACATGCATTAATATAAATTATAAGGCAAAATAATCCATCTTTAGATCTATGGTATTGTTGATATAATATTCATACACAAAGTTCTTTAATTCTCTGTATGACTAATGTCTTCATTTTTTTTACTTCCTTAATGTCAAATCAAATCCTTTAAAGGTAGTGCTTTGGGTCATGTTGCTGTGAAGATACATCGGAAATATGCAGTTTCTTCTTCTCCCTGTCGTTTGGAGTTTTGAAGTACCATGATAATACCTAAAATTAGAAAAATATCATTTCTGAGCATTTAAAGCAATGTAATTAAGCAAATTCAAAGAATTGTGGTCCCTCACTTTCGGTGTCTTAGTTTGTGAGATGCTATTATATATAGCATATTGTGTTAAATATTAATTCCCTATCATATATTGTCAATACCAAAGCAATATTTTGAAATAAGGTCAAATAAAAAGGTCAAGGATTAAAATCATTCCTAAGTCCGAAACATCTCGATCTTGTCTCATAAAAGGGACATCAAAAAAGAAAACCAAAATCAACAATGAAAACAAGAGGCCCATGGGCCACATTGCTCACCTGAGCACATGGGCTTGTTAAAAAAACAAGTCAGCTCAGTACTGAAGTTTACTTGTTTATGGGGGATGATTTTTTTTATTACTTGAGAACTCGCTTGATTAAAATTATATGTTATATTGCTGAAAATTCACTTCAAGCGAGTTTTTTACCTGTAGATATAACTAAAAATGGTTGGGAGGTGGATAAAATATACATTAGTATATATTCTATGTAAACCTTTGATCAGCCATTGTGGCGCCGCCCTACCCCGGGGAGTCTTGTTTTCATTGAAACTTTTGATTTTGGTTTTCATTTTTGATGTCCCTTTTGTGAGACAAGATCGAGATGTTTCGGACCTTGGAATGATTTTAATCCTTGACCTTTTTATTTGATCGGGGCTCACCTGAGCACATCGTCTAGGAAAAAGCACAGATCAGGTCAAAACTGAAAAATTGGGGGGGGGGGGTCGCTTGGTTATGATTTGAACAAACTTAAATATACATTAAGGGGGTTAATTCCATATAAATGTCACTAATCATGGCTTTGAAGTACCTGAGAAGATTTAAAAAGATTTTCATATATATTCCTATCAAAAAGTTTCATCTGCAATTTTTGGCCCCATCCTACCCCTGGGGGTCATGATTTGAACAAACTTGAATCCACACTACCTGAAGATGATTCCACATGAGTTTCATCTTTCTTGGCCCAGTGGTTCTTGAGAAAATGATTTTCAAAGATTTTTCCTATATACTCCAAGGAAAACTTTGAAGGGATTGACATTAACGGTTGTCTGATTGCCCGGGACAAGTAAATTCTCAGTTCGGCCAAGTGAAACTATCAATGTACTTGTCCGATCGGGCAAGTGGATATTTCCGACTGAAACATTTTTTTTAATCTCACATAAGTTTATAAACAACACAATTAATCAAACACTTGATTTCCGCCAAAACAGGACATTGTTGTTGCATTCGGAATCCCTCGGTAGCGTTTCTGGATCTTACCTTTATTCAGAAATCGGGTTCGTTATTCTGTTTCCTTTTGTAGTTTAAAAACATACCATTATCTGTCTGACAACTTACATTACAGTCTTATAATGAAAGAGAGATTACAGAATACTTTCTCTACCCAATTAAGGAATTATATGAAGAACACCAATTATTCACGGTGCACGATGTATCTTCCTTCTGGCTTCACCTCAATTTTTTACAGGAAAAATTAAAATTTCAAAGAAATTCGTAAGAAAATAATATTCCTGCACACTCTGTGTTTTCAGGATAGTTACATGTAAATGACAAGAAAGTGTTTTATATACATGTACATTTACAAATGTAGCATCACCATCATAACAACATTTTTTTCTGGCAGGTAACTTCAAAACAGAGATTAATTTGTCAACTTTTATATTTACAACAAATTAAGGTACAATAACTGTTTTTTTTTTCTTAAAAATTTTGGGCAACCAAATTTTGCATTCGGACAAGTCAAAATTGTTGTTCGCTTGCCCGAAGGACAAGTGGAAATAAAAGTTAATGTCTACCCCTGCTTTGATTGGCCATTGTGGCCCCATCCTACCCCTACGGGTCAAGATTTGAACAAACTTGAATTTACACTACCTGATGATGATTACACATGAGTTTCATCTTTCCTGGCCCAGTAGTTCTTGAGAAAATGATTTTTAAAGATTTCTCCTGTATACTCCTTTATAAATTTTGATTGGCCATTGTGGCCCCACCCTACCCCCGGGGGTCATGATTTGAACAAACTTGATTCAACACTACCTGAACATGATTACACATGAGTTTTCATCTTTCCTTGCCCAGTAGTTCTTGAGAAGAAGATTTTCAAAGATTTTTCCTAGTATATACTCCTATGTAAAACTTTGATCGGCCATTGTGGTCTCACCCTACCCCTGGGGGGTCATGATTTGAACAAGCTTGAATCTACACTACCAGGGTCTGACAAATCCCATTGCCTGACGTCCGGGGCTAGTGAATTTTAAATGGGGGGCAAGTCAATTTTTTTAATAGGTACATGCCCATGGGCAAGTGACGTTAAAAAAAATAAAATGTTATAGGACAGAAGTCTGAAGTTCTTATTGTCAAAAAAAAAAAAAATCCGGAAAAAAAATTTCCTACCTTCAACTAAAATACACCAGGATGGCAACGTTTTGGGGGAACCCACCTAAACAAATAGATCTGGGCTTGGCCTAAAAAATCTCGCAATAAATTCAGTATTCGGAGCGTTTTACTGTTTATTCAAGTTAAGAAAGCCAATCTGCTTGACGACTACAGACTTTCTGGCAGTTTTTCCAATTTGACAGCTCATCCTGGACTCCATGCCACTAAACTGGAAGTAAATCTCGCAGTGTATATTTGACGTCTTTGAACATGATGAAAGCTTGTTCAAATAAAATAAAATAAATAATTATTTAACATATTTTGATTCAGTTATTTTAAATATATTTAAGAAAACTATAAAAAATTATCAATTCTTTTTCAAACTTTTAAGACGATATGTACCAAGGACAGATAATTCTATTTTTACACGGTTCCAAATTTAAATCATTGAAAAGCCAAGTCAACAAAATGCCAAACAGCTTGTCTTACCGCCCTGATGAGGCATTAATTTGTTGTAAATTTTTTTTCTTTTTTTAATTGATCACATATGGAAACAGATTATTGTACATGAAGATTTACATGCAATTTTTTTGTTTCTTTTCTTCAATTACTTCAAATATTCACTGCGGTGTTCACTTCCAGTTAAGTGGCATGGAGTCCACTCCATACTCCACTAATCAACCTCTTTCAAGGTCAATGACTTTGTGACCTTGACTGTGACCTTAATGCTAAAAATAGCTTTTTCCAAACTTTGTTGCTGCCGGGCGCATAGTGTTTCACAAACACAACTTGTTTTTTTTATGGTCTACTTACCCTCTATACTAGTACTGTGTGTACATCTGTCCTCCACATTCAGCTTACCTACAGGATCTTGGCTAGAAGTTGACAAATTCAGGATACCTGTAATTTAAAGAAATATCAGTAAGAATGTGCTGCAAATCACATATTCCATATAATAACAAATATGACACTATACCGGGGCAAAAAAAATATACATGACTGTACTCATGTTTCCTGTCACCTGACCTATCCTCCATTTTACTCTCCGAACCTCATAGTTTTTTTTTCACGTTTTCATTTTTTTTTGCTATTCTCCCGAAATGTTCAAAATCGGCCAACAATATTAAATGTTTTTACAGATGAGTTTCAGAAGCGTTTTAATACAAAACTTGGGCAGACCTGTCAAAAAAGTTATTGAACATACCAATGAGAAGTATGAAAGCCCTAACACCAACTGTGCAAAAGTTATAACTAAGGTTGAAGAGTGATATATTTTTGTAAAAGTGGTATAACTTCAAGGTCAAGGGGTCAAATTTGGTGGTGGTGGTACCCAAAGAAAGGTCTTGTCACAAGAAATACAAGTGTACAGCAGTGAAATACGAAAGCCATAGCCCCACTCACTCCAAAGTTATGAGCAAGGTTAAAGTTTTTGAGGACAAACAGCCAGATGGACTACAGGGCAAAATCTATTTACCAATACGTCTTATTTCCACTATGGAAGAGTTTAAGATTTTAGTGCGCTCCTCTGTAAAAAAGTTGCAGAGTGTACAAATCTTTCAGGATTTCTGGGACAAACGTAACATAAACATGTAAACAATATGTTGGATGTCGATGAACAAATCCTAACAAAAATCAAATGAATCATTTTATTGTTGTGGACTTTATACATGTTATATGCATGAAGAGTAGAAAGGACAAAAATATCAATTTTTATCTATTGTTTATCATATGTATTTAATTATCATCTAAATATAATTCACATGCTTTGGAAATGTATTTTATTATTGGATGATAAATGAGATGGGAGTCCGAGAACATAACAAGGGATAAGCCTATAGCGCAACAAACATGAAGGTGAAAAAATTAAATCTCAATATGTTATGTCGCGACTACCAATGAGTACCTCGCAGTTATCTAACTTACCTCCGCTCTTTTGCGAGGGAGTCAAGAAAAGTCTAAATTTCTGGGGGCAAATGACATTGTTTACATTAGTGACAATCGAATGATTCGAACAATTTAATGCCAAAATCACGATGTTTTGCCAGATATTGAATTCCAAATAGTAGATTGTCAAATAAGGAAAGTTAAGAATATTTTATATACTGAAAAATGTGACGATTTTCAATGAAAATTTAACTATAATATAAGAGTCCGCTTAATTAAACATATCTTTAAAAATGTGACAATTTAGGATTGGCTCCTCTCAAAAATGTATAAGGCTGGTTCAGCGATTGTCTAGCGAGGTATTCCACCAGGATTTTTTACTTATCTGTCCTTATAAATGCTACAATGATCGATCTTGCATTAATTGTATTGAATAGCACATTGCTCCCACCCAACAGATGATTCCTACCTCCTTCATGAAAGAGTTCAGCTAAGTTAAGTAATCGCGATATCAAGTATTGTATCAAAATTTTCCGAAATATTTCATCTAAAATTAAAGTATACTTTATGTAAATCTGTCAAATCTCTACAACTTATACATATCTCATGAAGATTGAAGTTTTTGGCCTGTAAAATATAATACACACGCGAAAAAGGGCAAATTGAGTCATTTTTTCACACTTTTAGTGTTGTAAAATTGGACAAATTTACTATTATCAAATTGAATCGGAAGAACACAATCACTTATATAATTATATAATTGATCATTTTAAATGTTATAAAAGGTTAGATTTATTCATCCTTAGAAGTATTTTAAAAAGACAATGCACCAGGATATGGATATAATAATTATAACCTCTTCAACATGCACGTTCTCATTTTGTTTACTGCTGATTAGAGTGATGTCCCTTTTGTGAATATAAAAGTTAAACCTGCTCGGCTTGAGAAATACGGCTTGAAAAATATAGTGATTTATCGATGATAATATTTACAATCGATTGTCGCCAATCTGGGCCTTTAAACGATGATTTTTCGATAGTCAGCGACTATCATAACAACACTACACACTTTTTAAAACAATGTATGAAATGTATGAGTGGGTCTTCACTCCACTTTTTTTTCAAGTTTATCCTCAAAGTTTGCATACAAAATGAAATATACTATTTTGATTTCCAAAATTATGGAGTAAAAACCCAATAAACCTTTTAAAAAATTATAATTTTATGATATAACTTTTGTATCTTTTCGAGAAAAACTTGAAGTCCACTGAGTCAATGGTCATATCACAAACATGATTTAAATGCCAATCCTCATCAGGACTTGTGTAGCATAGTGGTTAGCTTGCTAGTCTCAGTAGAGAATGCTACTCAGGATTTTTATTGCTAGGGTTCAATCTAATGGATACATGTACCACATTTTTATATCTGTGATAGTCAGTTGGTGAAAAAACTGCAACAAAAATTGCGTACAGATCTCGAGACACGTGGATATATAGGAAGTTGACATCGAATTTGCATAAAAATGAATCTCACTACCAGTATATAATATGCCTCGACAAAGAGTGTTAAAAAATTTCAAACTTCTTGCTACCATAGTAGTTGCTGAAAAAAAAAACATAAAAATTAACACGCACAGATAAACAGGAAGTTGATGTGAGATTTCCTAAAAAAATAATGCCACCATTATCCCTCAATATGTAATGCCTATAGAAAGATAGACAGACATGCTAATTCCAATTTACTCCCCAAATTTGATTGAGAATGGGTTAAAATAATTGTATGTTGTTATTGAATATTCCTCACAGTTGACTTGTAGGTAATACTTATCATTGCTGACTTGTGGGGAATATTTCTCACTGTTAACTTGTAATATACTTTTCATTGCTGACTTGTGGGGAATATTTCTCACTGCTGACTTGTGGGGAATATTTCTCACTGTTAACTTGTAATATTTATCACTGCTGACTTGTGGGGAATATTTATCACTGCTGACTTGTGGGGAATATTTATCACTGTTAACTTGTAATACTTTTCATTGGTGACTTGTGGGGAATATTTATCACTGCTGACTTGTGGGGAATATTTCTCACGTAGGTTATATTTATCATTGCTGACTTGTGGGGAATATTTCTCACAGTTAACAATTTTAGGTAATATTCACTGCTGACTTGTGGGGAATATTTCTCACTGTTCACTTGTGAGCTCAATACACATGTATTGACCATTGCTTTACCCTTAAAACTTTGTTTCCATATAAATGTTGCCTTTGAACCCAACCAATAAATGTACACTTCAGTGTATATTGCTGACTTGTGGGAAACATTGATCACTTATTGGGAAATGCATTATTTTATTATACATGAACATTACAGATAAAAATTATTTTTCAACAAATAAAATAACTATCAAATCTTAAAAAAAATCAATCATCAATATTAATAATTGTATTGAAACTACATGTATTACTAATCTAATGTTTACAAGTCTTTTAAATCAAAGCACATTAATTTTAAAAACATTTGTTTTCCTTCACTAGATTTAAAACAAATTGCAAATTTTAATTTTCTCAGGTAAAAAAAAATGTTTTCAATTCAAAAATAATAAGTATGTTGAAAAGGATAAAAAGTCATAAAATCAGGAGACAGTATATATAAGTACTAATTTAATCATTGATGGATTTAATTGGCCAATGACTAATTATTATTAACCAAATTTTGATTATATTTTGTAAAATTTTCTGATTATTGTTACACAGTTAGCATGGTTAGCACACATGTATATTTTCTGACAACTTCTCAGCATGTTCATGAGGCTTTTAACCTACTTTAAAATCATGAACAAGGACCAATTTTTTTTTTATTTTAATTTGTTTATTTATGCATATATTTATCTGAGATTTGCTATGTATATTAATAAAATATGTACTAAATAATAGTGAAAATTTCAGAACTCAGTGATGTTTATTTTTCACACTAGACAACTTGTCCATGATTTTACGGGACAACCCTCGTAGATATACCGGTTTATATACTTCTATGTACATGTATTAGGCTTCCTAACATACATGATATCAGCATGCTTTTTTTTTTTTTATTATTTCTGTTTTTAGAGCAATGGAAGTACTGTAAACCAACTTTTATTTGAGTGCAAGAAATATTTGCCAGTTTCATGACCTACATTTACTAGTGAATAGTAAATTATTAATTGCCCTGAACTATTAATTTTGCTTTATATTTGTAGAGAATGTTTCCTTTCATTAGTCACGGAAATTAATCAACACAGATTAGATATGCAAATAAAAGATGACACAAATAGGGTACATGTGTACTACCTGGTAGTTGGTTTACAGTACTGCTCACATATAGAGTTCAAAATGAGATTTTACAGCTATCTTGACTTACCAATACTAAATCCTTCTGTTTCCATACACAAATCCAGACAAAATGCTTTCAGTTATAATACTCTAGTTCTTTACATCCTTCATGTCCATGCAAGCGTGTCTGTTGACTTTGACTCCAAGTCTCAGTCTCTAACATTTTCAAGAATAAAGTTGTATAATTTGCTCTTGTGGTGAAAACCCGAAAACCTGCAATGATAATTTTGCTTTCAGTTTAAAGATTTCATTGTATATTTTTTTTAAAGTGTTCATATTTTTACCTATAATTACAAGACAGGTATATCTCCACATCTCTCAATAGTAATTTTTGACCCCATGCGGCATGCCAAAATTAAGAAATAATGTATGCCCTTTCTTGATCCATATTGTTAACAGTGGGTAGGTAGGTATGAAAAATATTTTATTTTTTTCCTTCTTGTGACATGGCCCAGAGAGCTTTCCTTTTAAAGTCAACCGTACAATAACTGTGAAACAGAACACTTTCTCGTGGATGTTTGATGAGCAGAAACTGTTTTATATACGCAAAAAATCAACGCATGATAGTGCTGTTAGTATCTATTTAAATTTAATTAAAATGAGAATAGAAATTTACAGTGTAAAGTTACCAGAGGCAGATTAAAAATTTTTAGAAAGGAGGAGTGGGTGCAGAAATCAAATGGTTTTCTTCAAAAAAAAAAAAGACCAAAATCAGGAAGCATTATCAGACTCAAAACTTTGAGCGCGATTGTTATGTGTACTTAAATTTAAAAAGGTATACATTCAGTTAAGCAAATATAAATAATTTTGAATAATAGATATTGAATCTTAAAATCTCAACATTAGGCCATAATAAATAAATTGCTAGATTCTCATCCAAATTTTTTTAAAAATCGGGGCGGGCGGGCGGCTTTTATTTTATATTTTTTATTTTTGAATTTTGCAGATTTTTATCTACAATACCTGAATAAAAGACATAGTAATTAAAGGTTCCATTATCTCTTACTTCACATCATCACCAATCTTTTCAACCAATGACCCTTGTTTAAAATATATATGCGTGTATTACAGCAATAACCATCTTTTCAGCTGTCAAAATCATGTTGACATTCGCGGGATTTAAAACGAAAGTAGAATGATAGATGAATACCGATCCCGATCAGAATTAAGCAAAGAAAAACAGACAGAAATAAAACCAGAAGTCTCTGTCGAGACTGTAGCTCTACTGGATAGTACTTATCAAAAACCATTGCACTATTTTATGTATCTTTGTGTAGTCTACTTGTGTTCCAACTTATTTTGAAACAAACTAAAACTGTAGAAGAAGTAGCATTTAAAAGGAATTTCAAAGAAAATTCTATTTTTAGTAACCATGGTAATACCGTTCACCGAAATCAAAAACCAATGCACTATTCTATGTATTTTAGTGTAGTCTACTTGTGTGCCAAGTTATATTGAAATCAGACTAAAACTGTAGAAGGAGTAGTGTTTTAAAGGAATTTCACAGAAAATTCTATTTTTAGTAACCATGGCAACACCATTCATCAAAATTAAAAACCGATGCACTATTATATGTATCTTAGTGTAGTCTACTTGTGTGCCAAGTTATATTGAAATCAGACTAAAACTGTAGAAGGAGTAGCGTTTTAAAGGAATTTCACAGAAAATTCTATTTTTAGTAACCATGGCAACACCATTCATCAAAATTAAAAACCGATGCACTATTCTATGTATCTTAGTGTAGTCTACTTTTGTGCCAAGTTATATTGAAATCAGACCAAAACTGTAGAAGGAGTAGCGTTTTAAAGGAATTTCACAGAAAATTCTATTTTTAGTAACCATAGCAACACCGTTCATCGAAATAAAAAAACGATGCACTATTTTTTGTATCTTAGTGTAGTCTACTTGTGTGCCAAGTAATATTGAAATCAGACCAAAACTGTAGAAGGAGTAGTGTTTTTAAGGAATTTCACAAAAAATTCTATTTTTAGTTACCATGGCAACACTGCTCATCGAAATTAAAAACCGATGCTCTATTTTTTGTATCTTAGTGTAGTCTACTTGTGTGCCAAGTTATATTGAAATCAGACCAAAACTGTAGAAGGAGTAGTGTTTTAAAGGAATTTCACAGAAAATTCTATTTTTAGTAACCATGGCAACACCATTCATCAAAATTAAAAACCGATGCACTATTATATGTATCTTAGTGTAGTCTACTTGTGTGCCAAGTAATATTGAAATCAGACTAAAATTGTACAAGGATTAGCGTTTTGAAAAATTGTTTACAGACAGACGGACAGACAGACAGACAGACAGACAGACAGACTGACGCCGGATGCATTACTATCGCATAAGCTCTTCTGGTCTCTGACCAGTAGAGCTAAAAAATCGAGGCGTGGGTTAAAAATCAGGGCGGGCGGGGATGAGAATCTAGGAATATTTTTATTATGGCCTTACCTTTCAATTTTATAACCAATTTTAAATTTTTTATATGCTAGCTATGATAAAAGCTGATCTAATTGTTATTACTATGTTTCTCCATTTCCTCCAATTCGCATTATTTTGTATACCACGTCCAATCATAATTCAATAGTAACTGATGGTTTGAAAAGGATTTTTACTTATTTTTTACATATTATTTTGTTTCTTATTTATTCCATCAGCATCTAAACCCCAAGGCCAAGGTTTGAATTGAAACAAATTCTAAAAATAAAAGGTGATCTTTAATTAACAGTAAGTATTTAATTAAAATGAATTTATTAGACATTTTAATTGGGCCTAAATAAATAAGTAGTGTGTTTTCAGCCATCTTCGCTAGCCAAGGGTTTCTGATACGCTACTCTCCTCATAAACCCTTGGCCTACGGTGTTAATAGAAATAGGGATTTTTTTCCAAAGTTCTGATTGGATTTCAGTACACCCAGGTCGACCAATCAGCAATTGTTTTTCGTAAATGATGATATTTGCGTTCGGGATACATCTTCACTATTTAATCTCGGAAATGAAAAACGCAAGTAAACAACGATCTGTAAGATAACATTCAATTCTATGAATAGCCATGGTGTCATCCAATATCTTCTAAATATGTGATTAAGAATATATAATGAAGCTTCAGATTTGTTCTATACATTATAAATGAACATAACTCAATTATTGCTTCTTAATTATTCTTGAAAAAAACTTCGATTTAATTTTTTTTAACACGTGTCTTTATTTCTGGCGATGACGCAATCTGTGCGTACCTGATAGATTCGAGATCACGTGACGGAAAACAATCCTATCTTTTGACTTCACCGTAGGCCAAGGGTTTATAAGGAGAGAAGCGTATCAGAAACCCTTGGCTAGCGAAGATGGTTTTCAGCATGTTCACTCCCCGCCTAACTCTAAGAAATATAGGAGCCGGCTCTCAAATTTTTTTCTGCTAATATCTTTCCATGAGTAAACTACTGTATGTATACTTTAAAATGCAGGCTTCATATTTTAGCGGCTTTGGTGCAGACAACAATGCACTAATTCATGAATTAAATACCGCTAAGAAATCATTTACATATATACACCGCACATACATGTGTAGAGCTAATTTATGATTATGCCAACCCAGTGATTTAATATGCTAAAATTTTGAGAGCACCAAATTATATACACATATTACAGTATTCCAGTTTACAATTAGAAATGAAATCCCAATCTTGATCACTTCCATGTTCGAGAAATGCATATCCTGGGGGAAAGTGGCAGCGTGGCTGCCAATAAAATGTTAAAATAAAATAAAAAAGTTTTTCCTACCTACCATGCCTACCTACCCTATCTTTTCTAAGGTTAAAATAGGAAACACTACCTATTTATCAACTTTTACAATTAATTCGCCCACACAGGCCTCACTAAACAGCTAAAGACCAGACAGTCGCACCGTCTAGCATAATTTGTATGGGCATGAGGAGGATAAGCACATGTTTCACAAAAAATGGGGACAAGTCTTAACCGCTTACCATATCCCCGGGGTGCTGAACTCATATAAATCCGTGGTTTGTTTTTACAGGATAGCCATTAGGCCTATAAACATGATACAATTAAAAAAAAACGAGGTCTAGGTCGGGTCAAACTTTCCCAAAGTTTTACGTGCATTCATTATTAAATGTTACTTTACCAACGTCTACAAGAAATAACTGCATGCATGATTTACGTAGTTAAATAAGTTTTCAGCCTTATATCTTTTAAATATGATAAAAAAATCTACTTACGACATTCTCGAAGCAGCCATTGCCCGCAATAAATTGGTATCATCTGGGGACCAGTTTAAGCGTTCCGAATGAACATTTCCCAGCATCCTCAAACATTCGTTTTACGGTGCAGTGAGAAAATTACTGCGAGTCAATTTTACGGACTTATGGGGATTTTTTCAAAAATGACCACAAATCGAATAAATATTATCAGTAGAACACGTAGAATTCAAAAAACCCCATGACCATATTTCTGGGGAACGAGAGAGTTCCCCACAATTCTAAACTTTCCCCATAAGAAAGGTCCTTTGACAGGTGTGAGTTCCCCACAAGTCGGTGAGCGCTTGTTTTATATGCAAAAAATCAACGATACAGTACAACTTATTTTTAGGAATGACAGAAAACTGAATCAATACCTTAAATGATAGTCATTGAAATTGCATGATAGTGCTGTTAGTATTTATTTAAATTTAATTAAAATGAGAATAGAAATTTACAGATTAAAGTTACCAGAGGCAGATTAAAAATTTTTAGAAAGGAGGAGTGGGTGCAGAAATCAAATGGTTTTCTTAAAAAAAAATAAAAGACCAAAATCAGGAAGCATTATTAGACCAAAAACTTTGAGCGCAATCGTTATATGTAAATAAATTTAAAAAGGTATAAATTCAGTTAAGCAAATATAAATAATTATGAATAATAGATATTGAATCTTAAAATCTCAACATTACCTTTCAATTTTATAACCAATTTTAAATTTTTAATATGCTCGCTATCATAAAAGCTGATCTAATTGTTATTACTATGTTTCTCCATTTCCTCCAATTCGCATTATTTTGTATACCACGCTCAATCATAATTCAATAGGGCCTAGAAAAAAAATATGTGTGTTTCGGGTAACCCGACCTAACCTAAAAAAATGTGCCGATCCTAACGTTTTTTTTCGATGTCCGTTTTTATCTGATTCAATTTTTGTTTAATTTCTAAGTAAAATCCGTTTTTATCAGGTAATTACTTTTTCGTCCCTAAGAAATGTCTTTTAAACGCTTAGGCGTACCGTCAACATGAATGGAATAAAAATCAACATTCAAGGGTTTTAATGACTGATCCGACAGCATGGAGGGAAAACTTTTTGATAATCTCTGTAATTTAAAAGTATTGTGCCATAATTGAAATGGTATTGGGTGGTTTAATGATACGTTACGATTACGTGTTTGACCTGTGTGGTTTCGTACTACATCACTCTCTACCATCGGCTCATACATTCACGTGTCTGAGAGAGGAACGAACGGCAACTCAGCATAGGAGATTGGTACTACATATGTATAAGCAACCTTGTATACATGCACACAGGTGAAACAACGTGTTTAAAAACGCACAGCCTTTGCCGCAGGTAGACTCTACATATAATAAAATGTTGGCTTTTTTCAATATTTCGTTACATGTAATATTTTTGTTAAACTGGAAGTGTATTAAAATTTTTTGTATGGCTTTTTCATACAGAAAAGCCTGTTTGAAAGTTCTGGAAAGAGAAGTTCAAAGAACCCATAAACGCAAAGACAAGCTGCACTGTAAACAATAACTAGATAACAAAAACATTAACAAATTTACAGCCTTCTTTGAAGATCAAAAAACCTTCACTGGTAAAAAAAATATTTATGATTGCTTCAAAATTACAATAATAAAGATGGTACAATTTATTGTTCTGACTGCAAATTGCATATGTAAATACATATACTAAATTATCCAATATAAATTGTTACATGTATCTTTTTAATTCAGAATGAAACCACCTTGATTGTATCCACAAGGGTTAAACACATACTTGGAACTTAGCCACTCGTATGCACTGAATGAATAGAAAATGAAAATATCAATATGACATGAAACTCGGTAAAATTAAGTTGTCTGATGTTTTCAGTGTGTTGATGTTAAATATAATACGAAATAATATTCTCGTGATTTTCTATTCACAGGTCATGAATTGTTTGTACGTCGGTCGACTATGGGCAATTGTTTGGTCGAACATTGACCAATGGTTGGCCATTTCTGTTGCCCACCACTCAACCCTCCGATGATTTTAGATTCAACGGAGACTTTACGATGCTCGGCCATACATCGGCCAATCCTTGAAAGATGTGATAGGCCCTAATGATTAGTGAAGTTTCGCATTTTCGCGCTTCGCCGTCGCATCTGCGCACTTTCCTTTCTTCGCAAATCGCATTTCGCAACTTCGCCCTTGCAACTTCGCACTCTCGCATTTGGTTTATTCCCACTTAGCCAACATTTTGAAAAATCCTATTCCCACATAGCCAACATTTTGATTTTTACACCTGAGTGATTAACAGGCTATAGTCTGTTTTATGGTATGCATACATGTAGATATGAATTACCTGAGAATTAATTCCTTTGGGAAATAAAAACAGTGTAAAAATATACTACTAGTATCCAGAGGTAAAATTTGAGTGGAAATAAATATAAAATTAAAGAAAAAAAATTAAAGTTCAATAATTTTTTAATGTAAAAAAGCAGTAAAATTTTACCAAATAATAATATTAATATCATTTAAAGCGGCACAGTGAGTCAAAATCATATCTTAATTTTAAGATATCTGTAGCATACAGAGAAAGACTTATGAAAATTATGAGTATTTAGCGAATATATGACAATTAAACTGCAAGAATTGACTGCACAATATAAGTGCCGGAAAAATAAAGGTTGTATCTACCGTTTCGTTGTTTCGTATATGTCAAGGTCA
Organism: Saccostrea glomerata; assembly: GCA_003671525.1. Classification (NCBI taxonomy): domain Eukaryota; kingdom Metazoa; phylum Mollusca; class Bivalvia; order Ostreida; family Ostreidae; genus Saccostrea; species Saccostrea glomerata. The sequence goes on along the minus strand of PRKT01000559.1, from coordinate 38,249 downwards.
CGCAACTCTTATTTTTAGCTCAAACTTGTAAACAACATTCAACTGGAGCATGCAAAGGTGAGAAATATGTTCTAACAACTTTTTTAAAAAGATTAAATCAATTTTTTGGTCTTTTTACATTCATTCGTGGATACCTGAGACCATGGTAACTATGGAAACTTATTCAACACTTTTCTGCGCACGCGTACAATAGGGAGGAAGAAGTACCAGGGTATTTTGCAATATTTTCGTTATGGGGCAGACAGAAATTATTTTTACTTTTATTTTTCCCCATAAAAATATAATTTTTAGGTTCTGAAACATGTAATTTTCTGAAACTGAATACTTTTAGGAATTGAACAAAATTTAAAGAGGTCATGCGAAAATTCTACATTTGTCAATTTTCCCCTTTGTGCGTCACTGTGCCGCTTTAAGTAAAAAAAAAAAAATTCCCCACACAACAAATTTTTATTAGAAAATAAATAAAAACAACTAAAAAACTATGAAGAAACAATTATGTATAGCCATTAAAAATAGTTGGCATGTGTTTATACTAGTAAAAATATTTGTACATAACATTACTGATACACAAGTTAAGTATGTATTCTTTTTTTATATATAAATGATTATAATTGAATGTTTTTAAAGAATATAAGCTAGATATTAAGCATAATTATCATCAATAATTTACAGAATCACAAGCATACAAATGAGATCTTAATTGTTTTCTGGACTTTCCATTAAAAAAATCACAATCAAAAAAAAAAAAAAGAAAGAATGAAGAAGAAAATGGCTAAACACTGGATGATTGATTTTGAGGTGGCAGTATTATTACTTTCCACAGGCGCTTATCTCGAAGGTTATATATGAATAATTTGTAATTTTTTATCTTTCAAAAAATAGATTTAAACTTAGTTTCAATAATTATATTTCCAGGGTTAAAACAATATTTCTTGAAGATTATATTTGAAATATAGTAGTACATGTATCTCTTAAAATAAATTAACTTAGTTTTCATATTTATATTTCCAGATAAAAAAAAATTAATGTAAATATGTATATAATTTAATATAATTCTTTAGAGAAAGTTAATTTCTTATATTCATTTCAAATTTGAAATAAGGAAGACTTCTAAAAAGAGTTTTTAAAAATAATGAAATAATGAAAAATTCATAGTTTTAAAAAGTTTTTAAAAAATTAAATTAATATTTTCTTACGAACTATTTAATATTTATGAAAAGTAAACGATTTAATTAGTTTATACCATTCTTATATGAATTATTTACTATTTATTCACCATATAGCTAAAACAGACTATAGCCTACCTGTAATTTATTTCTTTTGTTCTCTACCTACACCCCATTCCCACTTAGCCAACATAGATTTACCTGTGTTTTACCTGTATTTTTTCAAAATGTTGGCTAAGTGGGAAGACACCCACTATTTAAGGCGATGGTGCGAGTGGCCCCAGCGGAACACCATAGCAATTGGATCAAATACCATGGACATATGTTTAAATTAAAAGAGAATATTCAGTCAAATCATTAAAACCTTTGAAAAGCGTATTTTGCTTCTTTCCGAGCACCAAGGACATTATTGGACAATGAACAGCCCTCGAATGTATGTCGCTTAATATAGCCTTAGGCTTTACGCCCCCTTGTTCCTGGACAATACCACAATAAGATTAAAAAAAAAACAAATTCAGACTCAGTGATTTCAGGTTTTCTTCATAAAAGAATGAAAAAGAATGAAATAATTTTCTTAAATGGATTTATTAAGCATGTTGGAAAAAAAATGTGTGTGTGTTGGTGGAGGGGGTGTGTGTTAGGAAAGTACATTTGCATTCTGCAACGAGTACAATAACCCTGTTTGCTTACATTTTTCAAATATGAATTACGTGTCACCAGTGTGCAATACACATATTTACCCTACTTGGTGTAATAGCTGCTCTCCGAAAAATATATGTCGAATTTACAGACCTGTATGTCAATATAATTATTTTTTTCGGAGAGCTACAGTTCTGCAGCTAAGTTTGTAGGACCTTGATACTGTAAACTTTGAAGGTTGTATTCATTTTTCCGTACACAAATTAATCTAGTTTGTTAATGGCATTCTTGTTTATGTTGTGCATAAAACATCGTATTGACCTTAAGAACGACAATACATTTACGACAATACAAATCGAACTTAATGGGACCAAAAAAATCGAAACATTTTTGGATTCGAAATATAGGCATTAAAAACAGAAAAAAAGAATTTCTGACTACCACCTGACATAACTATGGTATTGGAAATATCGGTGTGCGTTGTTGAACATCCCCTAGAGGATTTTTCTCTCGTATGCATGGAGACACAACCATTTGTCGATAGAGGGCAGT
>PRKT01000559.1:21151-35458 GCA_003671525.1 Saccostrea glomerata | reverse complement strand
TGTGAAAAATGGTAACACTACATGATTGTATATATAAAAAGAATAAAATTACATGTACATGCATTAATATAAATTATAAGGCAAAATAATCCATCTTTAGATCTATGGTATTGTTGATATAATATTCAGACATAAAGTTCTTTAATTTTCTTTATGACTAATGCCTTCATTTTTTTACTTCCTTAATGTCAAATCAAATCCTTTAATGGTAGTGCTTTGGGTCATGTTGCTGTGAAGATACATCGGAAATATGCAGTTTTCTTCTTCTCCCTGTCGTTTGGAGTTTTAAGGTACCGAGATAATACCTGAAATTAGAAAACATCATTTCTGAGCATTTAAAGCAATGTAATCAAGCAAATTCAAATAATTGTGGTCCTCGCATTCGGTGTCTTAGTTTGTAAGGTGCTATTATATATAGCATATTGTGTTAAATATTAATTCCCTATCATATATATTGTCAATTCCAAAGCAATATTTTGAATTAAGGTCAAATAAAAAGGTCAAGGATTATAATCATTCCAAGGTTCGAAACATCTCAATCTTGTCTCACAAAAGGGACATCAAAAATGAAAACCAAAATCAAAAGTTACAATGAAAACAAGAGGCCCATGGACCCACATCGCTCACCTGAGCACATGGGCTAGTTAAAAAAACACAAGTCAGCTCAGTATTGAAGTTTACTTGTTGGGGGGGAGATGAAATTTATTAATACTTGAGAACTCGCTTGATTAAAATTATATGTTATACATGTACTGCTGAAAATTCACTTCAAGTGAGTTTTTTAACTGTAGATATAACTAAAAATGGTTGGGAGGTGGATAAAATATACACTATTTTATACAGAATAAGTCCAGAATTAGGAATGGAAAGGTAGTTGATTGACCAATGCTAGAAAATGGAGAAATTTTCCCCAAAAGTGCGCAAACAATGCCCCGTAAATTCCACCTTTTTTGCATTACGGGACCTGTAGCGTTAGAGTCAGACAAATTATAAAACCATAGTGCTACAGATCTGCAGCTAAATTTTGCCATACTTGAAAAGAAGATTTGTCCTACATATTACTTGATCTCCCATTGTGACCCCTCGTTAACCCTCCCTAAACCCAAGAGATCATGTTATGAACAAACTTGAATTAACTCTGAGGATATTTCCATATTAATATCACAATCATAGCTTTGCTGATCTTGAGCAAAGGATTTTAAAAAAAAATTCCTATATATTTCTATATAAAAATTTGATCAGCCAGTGTGGCCCTGCCCTACCCCCGGGTGTCATGATTTGTACAAACTTGAATCTACACCACCTAAGGATGCTTCGACAAGAGTTTTATCTTTCCTGGCCCAGTGGATTTTTTAAGATTTTTCCTATATATTCTATGTAAACCTTTGATCAGCCATTGTGGCACCGCCCTACCCCGGTGAGTCTTGTTTTCATTGTAACATTTGATTTTGGTTTAAATTTTTGATGTCCCTTTTGTGAGACAAGATCGAGATGTTTCGGACCTTGGAATGATTTTAATCCTTGACCTTTTTATTTGACTGGGGCTCACCTGAGCACATTGTCTAGGAAAAGTACAGATCAGGTCAAAACTGAAAAATTGAGAGGCGGGGGGGGGGGTCGCTTGGTTATGATTTGAACAAACTAAAATATACATTAAGGGGGTTGATTCCATATAAATATCACTAATCATGGCTTTGAAGTACTTGAGAAGAAGATTTAAAAAGATTTTCATATATATTCTTATGAAAGAGTTTCATCGGCCATTGTGGCCCCATCCTACCCCTGGGGGTCATGATTTGAACAAACTTGAATCTACACTACCTGAAGATGATTACACATGAGTTTCATCTTTCCTGGCCCTGTGTTTCTTGAGAAGAAGATTTTTAAAGATTTTTCCTATATACTCCAATGTAAAACTTTGATTGGCCATTGTGGCCCCACCCTACCCCTGGGGGTCATGATTTGAACAAATTTGAATCCACACTACCTGAATATGATTCCGGGTGAGTTTCATCTTTCTTGGCCCAGTGGTTCTTGAGAAAAAGATTTTTAAAGATTTTTCTTATATACTCCTAGGAAAACTTTGATCAGCTATTGTGGCCCCATCCTACCCCGGGGGTCATGATTTGAACAAACTTGAATCTACACTACCTGAAGATGATTACACATGAGTTTCATCTTTCCTGGCCCAGTAGTTCTTGAGAAGAAGATTTTTAAAGATTTTTCCTATATACTCCTATGTAAAACTTTGATCGGCCATTGTGGTCTCACCCTACCCCTGGGGGGTCATGATTTGAACAAGCTTGAATCTACACTACCAGGGTCTGACAAATCCCATTGCCCGACGCCCGGGGCTAGTGAATTTTTAAGGGGGGGAGGCAAGTGAATTTTTTTAATAGGTACATGCCCGTGGGCAAGTGACTTTAAAAAAAATCAATAAATATTTTTAAAAATGTTATAGGACAGGGGTCTGAAGTTCTTATCGTCAAAAAAAAAAATCCGGAAAGAAATTTTCCTACCTTCAACTAAAATACACCAGGATGGCAATATGTTTTGGGGGGACACACTTAAACTAATAGATCTGGGCTTGGCCTAAAAAATCTCGCAACAAATTCAGTATTCGGAGCGTTTTACTATTTATTCAAGTTAAGAAATCCAATCTGCTTGACGACTACAGGCCGTTTCTGGCCCTTTTTCCACTTTAACAGCTCATCCTGGACTCCATGCCACTAAACTGGAAGTAAATCTCGCAGTGTATATTTGACGTCTATGAACATGATCATGATGATAAAAGCTTGTTCAAATAAAATAGTTATTTTAAACAAATTTAAGAAAACTTTAAAAGTTATCAATTCTTTTTCTTACTTGTAAGACGATATGTACCAGGGACAGATAATTCTATTTTTACACGGTGCCAAATTTAAATCATTGAAAAGCCAAGTCAACAAAGAGCCAAACAGCTTGTCTTACCGACCTGATGAGGCATTATTTTGTTTTAAAAATATATTTTTTTTTTTTAATTGATCACATATGGAAACATAATATTGTACATGAAGATTTACATACAATTTTTTTCTTTTCTTCAATTACGTAAAATATTCACTGCGGTGTTCACTTCCAGTTTAGTGACATTGAGTCCACTCCATACTCCACTGATTAACCTCTTTCAAATGACACCAAGGTCAATGACTTTGTGACCTTGACTGTGACCTTAATGCTAAAAATAGCTTTTTCCAAACTCTGTTGCCGCCAGGCGCATAGTGTTTCACAAACACATCTTGTTTTTTTTTATGGTCTACTTACCCTCTATACTAGTACTGTGTGTACATCTGTCCTCCACATTCAGCTTAAGTACAGGATCTTGGCTAGAAGTTGACAAAAATTCAGGATACCTGTAATTTAAAGAAATATCAGTAAGAATGTGCTGCAAATCACATATTCCATATAATATCAAATATGACACTATACCGTGGCAAAAAAAAATATACATGACTGTACTCATGTTTCCTGTCACCTGACCTATCCTCCATTTTACTCTCCGAACCTCATAGTTTTTTTTTTCATGTTTTCATTTTTTTTGCTATTTTCCCGAAATGTTTAAATCGGCCAACAATATTAAATGTTTTTTACAGATAAGTTTCAGAAGCGTTTAAATACAAAACTTGGGCAGACCTGTCAAAAAAATTATTGAACATACCAAAGAGAAGTATGAAAGCCCTAACACCAACTGTGCAAAAGTTATAAGTTATAACTAAGGTTGAAGAGTGATATATTTTTGTAAAAGTGGTCAAACTTCAAGGTCAAGAGGTCAAATTTGGTGGTGGTGGTACCCAAAGAAAGGTCTTGTCACAAGAAATACAAGTGTACAGCAGTGAAATATGAAAGCCATAGCCCCACTCACTCCAAAGTTATGAGCAAGGTTAAAGTTTTTGAGGACAAACAGCCAGATGGACTACAGGGCAAAATCTATTTACCAATACGTCTTATTTCAACTATGGAAGAGTTTAAGATTTAAGTGCGCTCCTCTGTAAAAAAGTTGCAGAGTGTACAAATCTTTCAGGATTTCTGGGACAAACGTAACATAAACATGTAAACAATATGTTGGATGTCGATGAACAAATCCTAACAAAAATCAAATGAATCATTTTATTGTTGTGGACTTAATAGATGTTATATGCATGAAGAGTAGAAAGGACAGAAATATCAATTTTTATCTATTGTTTATCATATGTATTTAATTATCATCTAAATATAATTCACATGCTTTGGAAATGTATTTTATTATTGGATGATAAATGAGATGGGAGTCCGAGAACATAACAAGGGATAAGCCTATAGCGCAACAAACACGAAGGTGAAAAAATTAAATCTCAATATGTTATGTCGTGACTACCAATGAGTACCTCGCCGTTATCTAACTTACCTCCGCTCTTTTGCGAGGGAGTCAAGAAAAGTCTAAATTTCTGGGGGCAAATGACATTGTTTACATTAGTGACAATCGAATGATTCGAACAATTTAATGCCAAAATCACGATGTTTTGCCAGATATTGAATTCCAAATAGTAGACTGTCAAATAAGGAAAGTTAAGAATATTTTATATACTGAAAAATGTGACGATTTTCAATGAAAATTTAACTATAAGAGTCCGCTTAATTAAACATATCTTTAAAAATGTGACAATTTAGGATTGGCTCCTCTCAAAAATGTATAAGGCTGGTTCAGCGATTGTCTAGCGAGGTATTCCACCAGGATTTTTTACTTATCTGTCCTTATAAATGCTACAATGATCGATCTTGCATTAATTGTATTGAATAGCACATTGCTCCCACCCAACAGATGATTCCTACCTCCTTCATGAAAGAGTTCAGCTAAGTTAAGTAATCGCGATATCAAGTATTGTATCAAAATTTTCCGAAATATTTCATCTAAAATTAAAGTATACTTTATGTAAATCTGTCAAATCTCTACAACTTATACATATCTCATGAAGATTGAAGTTTTTGGCCTGTAAAATATAATACACACGCGAAAAAGGGCAAATTGAGTCATTTTTTCACACTTTTAGTGTTGTAAAATTGGACAAATTTACTATTATCAAATTGAATCGGAAGAACACAATCACTTATATAATTATATAATTGATAATTTTAACTATTATAAAAGGTTAGATTTATTCATCCTTAGAAGTATTTTAAAAAGACAATGCACCAGGATATGGAAATAATAATAACCTCTTCACCATGCACGTTCGCATTTTGTTTACCGCTGATTAGAGTGACGTCCCTTTGGTGAATATAAAAGTTAAACCTGCTCGGCTTGAGAAATACGGCTTGAAAAATATAGCGATCTATCGATGATAATATTTACAATCGATTGTCGTCAATCTGGGCCTTTAAACGACGATTTTTTGATAGTCAGCAACTATCATAACAACACTACACACTTTTTAAAACAATGTTTTGAAATGTATGAGTGGGTCTTCACTCCACTTTTTTATTTCAAGTTAATCCTCAAAGTTTGCATACAAAATGAAATATACTATTTTGGTTTCCAAAATTATGGAGAAAAGACCCACTATACCTATTAAAAAATTATAATTTTATGATATAACTTTTGTATCTTTTCGAGAAAAACTTGAAGTCCACTGAGTCAATGGTCATATCACAAACATGATTTAAATGCCAATCCTCATCAGGACTTGTGTAGCATAGTGGTTAGCTTGCTAGTCTCAGTAGAGAATGCTACTCAGGATTTTTATTGCTAGGGTTCAATCTAATGGATACATGTACCACATTTTTATATCTGTGATAGTCAGTTGGTGAAAAAACTGCAACAAAAATTGCGTACAGATCTCGAGACACGTGGATATATAGGAAGTTGACATCGAATTTGCATAAAAATGAATCTCACTACCAGTATATAATATGCCTCGACAAAGAGTGTTAAAAAATTTCAAACTTCTTGCTACCATAGTAGTTGCTGAAAAAAAAAACATAAAAATTTACACGCACAGATAAACAGGAAGTTGATGTGAGATTTCCTAAAAAAATAATGCCACCATTATCCCTCAATATGTAATGCCTATAGAAAGATAGACAGACATGCTAATTCCAATTTACTCCCCAAATTTGATTGAGAATGGGTTAAAATAATTGTATGTTGTTATTGAATATTCCTCACAGTTGACTTGTAGGTAATACTTATCATTGCTGACTTGTGGGGAATATTTCTCACTGTTAACTTGTAATACTTTTCATTGCTGACTTGTGGGGAATATTTCTCACTGCTGACTTGTGGGGAATATTTCTCACTGTTAACTTGTAATACTTTTCATTGCTGACTTGTGGGGAATATTTATCACTGCTGACTTGTGGGGAATATTTCTCACTGTTAACTTGTAATACTTTTCATTGCTGACTTGTGGGGAATATTTATCACTGCTGACTTGTGGGGCATATTTCTCACTGTTAACTTGTAATACTTTTCATTGCTGACTTGTGGGGAATATTTATCACTGCTGACTTGTGGGGAATATTTCTCACTGTTAACTTGTAATACTTTTCATTGGTGACTTGTGGGGAATATTTATCACTGCTGACTTGTGGGGAATATTTCTCACGTAGGTTATATTTATCATTGCTGACTTGTGGGGAATATTTCTCACAGTTACAATTTTAGGTAATATTTATCACTGCTGACTTGTGGGGAATATTTCTCACTGTTCACTTGTGAGGAATACACATGTATTGACCATTGCTTTACCCTTAAAACTTTGTTTCCATATAAATGTTGCCTTTGAACCCAACCAATAAATGTACACTTCAGTGTATATTGCTGACTTGTGGGAAACATTTATCACTTATTGGGAAATGCATTATTTTATTATACATGAACATTACAGATAAAAATTATTTTTCAACAAATAAAATAACTATCAAATCTTAAAAAAAATCAATCATCAATATTAATAATTGTATTGAAACTACATGTATTACTAATCTAATGTTTACAAGTCTTTTAAATCAAAGCACATTAATTTTAAAAACATTTGTTTTCCTTCACTAGATTTAAAACAAATTGCAAATTTTAATTTTCTCAGGTAAAAAAATGTTTTCAATTCAAAAATAATAAGTATGTTGAAAAGGATAAAAAGTCATAAAATCAGGAGACAGTAATATAAGTACTAATTTAATCATTGATGGATTTAATTGGCCAATGACTAATTATTATTAACCAAATTTTGATTATATTTTGTGAAATTTTCTGATTATTGTTAGGAGTGAAACGGTTCACCGCGGTATTTTTTCTCGGTACGATACACGGTACAAAATCACTACTTTCGGTTCGGTTCGTTTTACAGTCGGGATCGTCATTCAGTCGGGTTTGGCATAAGGTGCAAACATGCTTTTCTGTATAATTAGATCAGACACGTAAGTTTGTGTGCACTTGAAGTTTGTAAAAATAATTTTTAACAGTCAAATCAATTAAATTGATACATTCTATCCATTTTGCACTTAAATCATGTAAATTATTTTACAAGATTAAGTAAAAGGTAGCATAAAACAACACTGAATCTGTTTCCTTTTATCAATATGTATCGTATCGAAAATAACCGAACCATGACCAATTTTTTGGATACGTATCGAACCGTGAAGGAGGCGTATCGTTTCACCCCTAATTATTGTTACACAGTTAGCATGGTTAGCACACATGTATATTTTCTGACAACTTCTCAGCATGTTCATGAGGCTTTTAACCTACTTTGAAATCATGAACAAGGACCAAATTTTTTTTTTATTTTAGATATACCGGTTTATATACTTCTATGTACATGTATTAGGCTTCATAACATACATGATATCAGCATGCTTTTTTTTTTTTATTATTTCTGTTTTTAGAGCAACTGAAGTACTGTAAACCAACTTTTATTTGAGTGCAAGAAATATTTGCCAGTTTCATGACCTACATTTACTAGTGAATAGTAAATTATTAATTGCCCTGAACTATTAATTTTGCTTTATATTTGTAGAGAATGTTTCCTTTCATTAGTCACGGAAATTAATCAACACAGATTAGATATGCAAATAAAAGATGACACAAATAGGGTACATGTGTACTACCTGGTAGTTGGTTTACAGTACTGCTCACATATAGAGTTCAAAATGAGATTTTACAGCTATCTTGACTTACCAATACTAAATCCTTCTGTTTCCATACACAAATCCAGACAAAATGCTTTCAGTTATAATACTCTAGTTCTTTACATCCTTCATGTCCATGCAAGCGTGTCTGTTGACTTTGACTCCAAGTCTCAGTCTCTAACATTTTCAAGAATAAAGTTGTATAATTTGCTCTTGTGGTGAAAACCCGAAAACCTGCAATGATAATTTTGCTTTCAGTTCAAAGATTTCATTGTATATTTTTTTTAAAGTGTTCATATCTTTACCTATAATTACAAGACAGGTATATCTCCACATCACTCAATAGTAATTTTTGACCCCATGCAACATGCCAAAATTAAGACTTAATGTATGCCCTTTCCTGAACCATATTGTTAACAGTGGGTAGGTAGGTATGAAAAATATTTTACTTTTTTCCTTCTTGTGACATGGCCCAGAGAGCTTTCCCTTTTAAATCAACCATACAATAACTGGGAAACAGAACACTTTCTCGTGGATGTTTGATGAGCAGAAACTGTTTTATATGCAAAACATAGGTAATCAGAGATTACAGAGCTCACCTCAACGAATGTTGTCTTTAAGTAAGGCAAAGTCATTCAATTAACCAACAAAAAGTATACATTCCAAAAATGAAAATATTTAAGGAATTTTGATCTGATACTTTGAAATAGACATACATAAAAAATTTAAACTAGTTCTTCTTCATGAAAATGTAATGAAAGTCCAGCATCTGAAGCAAATTTGAGAGTTTTCATCTCTTGATGCAGCATTTGTGCAAGATTGGTTTATACAATGTTATATAAGCCTTATAGTTTTTGGTAATAGACCTGCAACCATAACTTTTACCTTGTCTATTATCTGAAATATATATGTCGAATTCAGCATCCGAAGCAAGTCCATTAGTGTGCATCCTTAGATGTATCATCCATGCAAGTTTGCTCAATACACGGCTCATAGTTTATTGGAAATGAAACATGCATCAAAAACTAACATTTTCACTTATCCACAAAAAGTAGGTCAGATTCAGCATCCGAAGCAAGCCTGGTAGTATGCATCCTTAGATGTATCATCTATGCAAGATTGGTCATTAAAGAACTCATAGTTCCTTGGAAATGAAACCTGTACCAAAAACTTTAACCTGTTCACTCAACCGCAAAATGTAGGTCAGATTCAGCATCCGAAGCAAGCCTGGTAGTATGCATCCTTAGATGTATCATCCATGCAAGTTTGGTCAACATAGGGCTTATAGTTACTTGGAAATGAAACCTACACCAAAGACTGCACCAAAAATGTTAACCTGCTCCAAAAACATTAACCTGGTCATTCATTTGCTGAAATTGCAGCATCTGAAACTTTGTCTGGTACAATGAAACACACTAAAACCATCTTCCATGCATGTCTAATCAATATACACTACTGAATTATATATCCCCTTAGATTCCAAAAAATCCCCTGTTGTCCCCCTGTCAGTCCCTGACATTTTCCTGTCTCTCCCTGACTTTCTCCTATGATCCCCTGTCGTTGTCCCTGCTCTCCCTGTTCAGTCCCTGTCGTCCCCTGTCGTTGTCCCTGCCTTCCCTGTCTACTCCCTGTCGTCCCCTGACATTCTCTGATCTCCCTGTCCAGTCCCTGTCGTCCCCTGTCGTTGTCCCTGCTCTCCCTGTCTACTCCCTGTCGTCCCCTGACATTTATTTTGGCCAAGAAAAGGAGTTTAAAATATATTTTTGTTACATTTCAGAGTGGAAAATGGTAGAGTCTTTGAAACTTTATTCATTTATTTATTTATTTAAATATATACTTAGTAAAAAGTTAACACATTTTAAAATGCCTTAACTAAATCCCTTGTAATTTAGTTTCTATTACTTGTATCAATGTGATTTTTTTTAATTTGGTAGCATTTCGGAGGGAGAGTTGCATCGATTCTAAAGAAGAAATAGATTACAAAATTATTGCATCTTGTGAGACTAGACGGCATATACATTGTACTTTATGAACCTTTTATATATATATATATATTTATAAACATTTTCATTTTTAATTTGATAAACTTTGAAACATCTTTGAGCGTAATAACTATCTTTGTAAAAGAACTAGATTTAAACATTTGGGAATACATTATCAAATCTATGCATGGGATATTCTTTCCCAAAGAATTCAATGAATGAAAAATTTATTGAAAGGAATGATATATAAATGCAGTAATAAAATAAACGTCTTAGTAATAAATAAAAATTATTAAATAAACAATAAATTTATTTTATACATTAATTTTCTTGTGTAAATAAATCTACAAATAGACTGAATTAAAAATGAATGAATCAATAGATAGAAAAATAAATAAATAAATAATAAGAATTGTATATTTTTTTTATTTATTTTTTAATTTATCACTCATTTATATCCCCAAAATTTGATTTATTAGTTTTATTTTATTTATTTGCTGACATATGCTACAAAGTATTTTATTAGCATATTAAAACGACTTTGTATTACTTTAAGTCCATGATGGATATCAAAATAACCGTCTCATTATGCACAATATTAATCTGTCAATTATATTTTAGATACATTGATTTGATTTTAAAAATCGGTTTTCAAAACCCTAGCATGGCTCTGAAAGAACATCAAAGCCATTGATGTTTACCAGTAATTAACTCGGGGTACACGGTCATGACACCTATTATCTTTTTCACTGACCGCTATTCCTTGTTTTTGTTTGAAATAACAATTTCCTCTTTGTATGAGAACTGATTTCTTCAATTAACTAGATAGATAGAAACTATTGATGGGTAAAGATTGTGCATAATGAGACGATTATTTTGATACTCATCATGGAAGTAAAATAATTAAAAGTAGTTTAAATATGCATCAAAAATACTTTGATACATATTTATCGTGAATCAGTTTACATAAAAGAATCCAAACAAATCCCCATTTTCGGGTATAGGATTATATAATTTGTTTGTATCGTCAATTTAAAATTAAAAAGACTTTTTTTATTTTGATTTAATACATGCAGTTAACTAGTTTATTTTTTATTTACTAACTATTTAAAATCAATTATTGTATTGATTTTAAAAACTAAGATATTCCAAAATGTGGCAGTACCCCTGCTGTCTTTTCTACTTTTTTTTTCTTTACAAAGGGTACAAAGTCACTCGATTATTCAATGAATAAAACATATTACATCGACATAATTACATAGTAAGTAAATAAAATAAAAGAAAAGAATAAATAATTTTTATAAACGTATAAATCACTTATTTGTTTTTAAAACTGAAAATACAACAAATTAGTCAATCATTTATGATATCCGCAAGAAAAAGTGGATTTTTCATTGGTTTTGTTTTTTTGTTTTTGTTTTTTGTTTTTGTGTGTGTGTGTGTGTGTGTGTTTTTTTTTTTTGTTATATTTTACATAAACCGTTGCATTCTTAGATTTGCTACAAAGTATTTTATTAGCAAGTTAAAGCGGCTTTTTATTATTTCAATTCCATGATGGATATCAAATTAATCGTCTCAATTTGCACAATATTAATCCGTCAATACAATTTTGATACTTTGTTTTGATTGAAACAATCGGTTTTCAAAACCCTATCACGGATTTGAAAGAACATCAGAGCCATTGATGTTTACCAGTAATTAACTTAGGGTACGCAGTCATGACACCTATTTCTTTTTCACTGACCGCTATACCTTGTTTATGTTGTGTTCAGAGTGACCGTATGTAGTTTACAGCTGTTTGAAATAACATTTTCCCTTTGTATAAGAACTGATTTTTCTTCAATCAAAACAAAATAAAAGTATCCAGGAAGTTATTGACGAGTAAAGAAAGATTGTGAATAATGAGACGATTATTTTGATATCCATCACGGACATACAATAATATAAAGTCATTTTAATATGCTAATAAAATACTTTGTAGCATATCTAAGGATGCCACTGTTTATCTTAAAAAATCTAAAGAAACACAATTTCTTGCAGATAAAAATGATTGATTAATTTTTTTGTATTTTCAATTTCAAAAGTAAATAAATAGATTGATATTTTATTACTAATTATTACATTATTCATTGATTTATTTTTATTTATTTCGCTGTAATCAGTTTTATTTATTAAATAATTGTTTGACTTTGTACCATTTGTAAAAAAAAAAAGAAGAAAAAAAAAAGAAAAAGAGAGAGACGGCAGGGGGTACTGGTGCATTTCGGAATAATTAAGTTTTTAAAATCAATACAATAATTGATTTTTAAAAGTTAGTAAATAATAATGATAAAAAAAACTTACTAACATCATTTATTTACTTATTATAATTTTTTTTTTAATTTTTAAAATTGACGATACAAATTAATCAAATAATCAAATACCCGAAAATTCGATTTGTTTGGCTTATTTTATGTAAAAAAATTTACAATAAAATATGTGTCAAAGTATTTTTGAAGCATAATAAAACTGCTTTTTATTATTTTACTTCCATGATAGATATCAAAATAATCGTCTCATTATGCACAATCTTCACCCGTCAATAGTTTCTTTGATACTTTTATTTTGTTTTGATTGAAAAAAAAAACTAAGTTCTCATACAAAGAGGAAATGTTATTTCAAACAGCTGCTAACTGTACACGGTCGCTCTGAACACAACATAAACAAGGTATAGCGGTCAGTGAAAAAGACAATAGGTGTCATGACTGTGTACCCCGAGTTAATTACTGGTAAACATCAATGGCTTTGATGTTCTTTCAGAACCGTGTTAGGGTTTTGAAAACCGAATTTTTAAATCAAATCAATGTATCAAAAATCTAATTGACAGATTAATATTGTACATAATGAGACGATTATTTTGATATCCATCATGGACTTAAAGAAATAAAAAGTCGTTTTAATATGCTAATAAAATACTTTGTAGCATATCTGAGGATGCAACTGTTTATGTTAAATAAAACTAAAGAAGCACAATTTCTTGCAGATATAAATGATTGATTAATTTTTTGGTATTTTCAATTTCAAAAGTAAATAAATAGATTGATATTCTATTACTAATTATTACATTATTCATTGATTTATTTTTATTTATTTCGCTGTAATCAGTTTTATTTATTAAATAATTGTTTGACTTTGTACCATTTGTAAAAAAAAAAAGAAGAAAAAAAAAAGAAAAAGAGAGAGACGGCAGGGGGTACTGGTGCATTTCGGAATAATTAAGTTTTTAAAATCAATACAATAATTGATTTTTAAAAGTTAGTAAATAATAATGATAAAAAAAACTTACTAACATCATTTATTTACTTATTATAATTTTTTTTTTAATTTTTAAAATTGACGATACAAATTAATCAAATAATCAAATACCCGAAAATTCGATTTGTTTGGCTTATTTTATGTAAAAAAATTTACAATAAAATATGTGTCAAAGTATTTTTGAAGCATAATAAAACTGCTTTTTATTATTTTACTTCCATGATAGATATCAAAATAATCGTCTCATTATGCACAATCTTCACCCGTCAATAGTTTCTTTGATACTTTTATTTTGTTTTGATTGAAAAAAAAAACTAAGTTCTCATACAAAGAGGAAATGTTATTTCAAACAGCTGCTAACTGTACACGGTCGCTCTGAACACAACATAAACAAGGTATAGCGGTCAGTGAAAAAGACAATAGGTGTCATGACTGTGTACCCCGAGTTAATTACTGGTAAACATCAATGGCTTTGATGTTCTTTCAGAACCGTGTTAGTGTTTTGAAAACCGAATTTTTAAATCAAATCAATGTATCAAAAATCTAATTGACAGATTAATATTGTACATAATGAGACGATTATTTTGATATCCATCATGGACTTAAAGAAATAAAAAGTCGTTTTAATATGCTAATAAAATACTTTGTAGCATATCTAAGGATGCAACTGTTTATGTTAAATAAAACTAAAGAAAGACAATTTCTCGCAGATATAAATGATTGATTAATTTTTTTGGTATTTTCAATTTCAAAAGTAAATAAATAGATTGATATTTTATTACTAAGTATTACATTATTCATTTATTTTTATTTATTTCGCTGTAATCTGCTTTATTCATTAAATAATTGTTTGACTTTGTACCATTTGTAAAAAAAAAAAAAGAAAAAA
>PRKT01000559.1:0-19589 GCA_003671525.1 Saccostrea glomerata | reverse complement strand
CTGTACACGGTCGCTCTGAACACAACATAAACAAGGTATAGCGGTCAGTGAAAAAGACAATAGGTGTCATGACTGTGTACCCCGAGTTAATTACTGGTAAACATCAATGGCTTTGATGTTCTTTCAGAACCGTGTTAGGGTTTTGAAAACCGAATTTTTAAATCAAATCAATGTATCAAAAATCTAATTGACAGATTAATATTGTACATAATGAGACGATTATTTTGATATCCATCATGGACTTAAAGAAATAAAAAGTCGTTTTAATATGCTAATAAAATACTTTGTAGCATATCTAAGGATGCAACTGTTTATGTTAAATAAAACTAAAGAAGCACAATTTCTTGCAGATATAAATGATTGATTAATTTTTTGGTATTTTCAATTTCAAAAGTAAATAAATAGATTGATATTTTATTACTAATTATTACATTATTCATTGATTTATTTTTATTTATTTCGCTGTAATCTGTTTTATTCATTAAATAATTGTTTGACTTTGTACAATTTGTAAAAAAAAAAAGAAAAAGAGAGAGAGAGAGAGACGTCAGGGGGTACTGGTGCATTTCGGAATAATTACACATGTAAGTTTTTAAAAGCAATACAATAAGTGATTCTAAAAAGTTATAAATAATCATTATAAAGAAAAACTTACTGACTGCATTTATTTACTAATTATAAAAACATTTTTTTTAAACTGACGATACAAATAAATTAAATAATCAAATACCCGAAAATGCGATTTGTTTGGCTTATGTTATGTTAAACTATTTACTATAAATTATGTGTCAAAGTATTTTTGAAGCATATTAAAACTGCTTTTTATTATTTTACTTCCATGATGGATATCAAAATAATCGTCTCATTATGCACAATCTTTACCCGTCAATAGTTTCTTTGATACCTTTATTTTGTTTTGATTGAAAAAAAAACTAAGTTCTCATACAAAGAGGAAATGTTATTTTAAAAAGCTGCTCACTGTACACGGTCGCTCTGAACACAACACAAACAAGGTATAGCGGTCAGTGAAAAAGACAATAGGTGTCATGACTGTGTACCCCGAGTTAATTACTGGTAAACATCAATGGCTTTGATGTTCTTTCAGAACCGTGTTAGGGTTTTGAAAACCGAATTTTAAAATCAAATCAATGTATCAAAAATCTAATTGACAGATTAATATTGTACATAATGAGACGATTATTTTGATATCCATCATGAACTTAAAGAAATAAAAAGTCGTTTTAATATGCTAATAAATAACATTGTAGCATATTTCAGCAAATAAATAAAATAAAGTTAATAGATCAAATTTTGGGGATATAAATGAGTGATAAATTAAAAAAATTAACAAATAAATGAATAAATTTATATAATTCTCATTATTTATTTATTTATCTATTTTATTTATCCATTCAATCTTAATTCAGTCTATTTGTAGATTTTTTTCCCATAAGAAAATAAATGAATAAAATAGATAAATAGTTTATTTAATGATTTTAATTTATTTCTTAGACATTTATTTTATTAATGCATTTACATATCATTCCTTTCAATTATTTTTTATTCATTTAAATTCTTTGGGAAAAAAATCCCATACATAGAATTGACGATGTATTCCTAAATGTTTAAATCTAGTTCTTTTACAAAGACATTTATTACGCTCAAAGATGTTTCAAAGAAGATAAAATGAAAAAGTTTATAAATATTTATATATAAGGTTCATAAAGTACAATGTATATGCCGTCTAGCATCACAAGATGCAATAATTTTGTAATCTATTTCTTCTTTAGAATCGATGCAATTCTCCCCCCGAAATGCTACCAAACTAAAAAAAATCACATTGATACAAGTTGTGAAAACTAAATAATAGGGATTTAGTTAAGGCATTTAAAAATGTGTTAACTTTTAACTAAGTGTGTATTTAAAATAAAATACTTAAAGTTTTCAAGACTATATCATTTTTCACTCTTAAATGCAACAAAAATATATTTTAAACTCCTTTTCTTGGCCAAAATAAATGTCAGGGGACGACAGGGAGTAGACAGGGAGAGCAGGGACAACGACAGGGGACGACAGGGACTGGACAGGGAGAGCAGGGACAACGACAGGGGATCATAGGAGAAAGTCAGGGAGAGACAGGAAAATGTCAGGGACTGACAGGGGGACAACAGGGGATTTTTTGGAATCTAAGGGGATATTTAATTCGGTAGTGATAGGACACAGAAGTAATTAAAAAGAAAACTGCTCCAAAAAACTTAACCTTAGCCTGGGACGCCGACGCCGACACCGACACCGACGCCGAGGGTATCACATAAGCTCCCCCCAACTTCGTTGAGGTGAGCTAAAAATCAACGATACAGTACAACTTATTTTTAGGAATGACAGAAAACTGAATCAATACCTTAAATGATAGTCATTGAAATTGCATGATAGTGCTGTTAGTATTTATTTAAATTTAATTAAAATGAGAATAGAAATTTACAGCGTAAAGTTACCAGAGGCAGATTAAAA
This sequence comes from Saccostrea glomerata, assembly GCA_003671525.1. Classification (NCBI taxonomy): domain Eukaryota; kingdom Metazoa; phylum Mollusca; class Bivalvia; order Ostreida; family Ostreidae; genus Saccostrea; species Saccostrea glomerata. The sequence goes on along the minus strand of PRKT01000559.1, from coordinate 17,078 downwards.
ATTTTTAGAAAGGAGGAGTGGGTGCAGAAATCAAATGGTTTTCTTAAAAAAATAAATAAAAGACCAAAATCAGGAAGCATTATCAGACCCAAAACTTTGAGCGCGATCATTATATGTAAATAAATTTAAAAAGGTATAAATTCAGTTAAGCAAATATAAATAATTATGAATAATAGATATTGAATCTTAAAATCTCAACATTACCTTTCAATTTTATAACCAATTTTAAATTTTTAATATGCTCGCTATCATAAAAGCTGATCTAATTGTTATTACTATGTCATACTTGCCAACCTCCAGCATGTAAAAATCTGGTCATGACCAGATTTGGAAAGTAAAAAATCTGGTCATAACGCGTAACGACATTCACGACATATTTACCATGATTAAATTTTACATATATATATACAAAGTATTTGTGTATTGGGATTTTTTTTTATTGAAAAAGGATTTAATTTACAATGACAAAAAATTCATACATAATTTGATTTAATTTATATGTTAAAAATAAGAATAAAAGGTTTCATATTTCAGTATTGACCTAAAGTAAGTGTGCATTTTTGATAAAAAAAAAAAAACTTTTCAGTTTCTGCTAAATTTGAGAGTATACCAATTTCAGTTTTGAAGTTATTTTTCCTCTCTCTTAATCAATTAACTACTACATAATTATGTTTTTAATTTGAAGTTAGGCCTACACTGTCTTCGATCACTTTATTTTATCTAGAATGAAAGTTTTTTTCCCAAGATTCCTTGACATGTAACTGATGATGTACATAAATATCGTTTCTCTTTTTCTTGGTTCAATCAGAGACATGTGTTTGGTTCAATTTGTTCCTGTTGGCCCCGATAATGATCTAGTTCTATCGGAAGCCATTTTAATTGACTTCAAACATTGATTTGTCAAAACAACACCCAGTTAATTGTTTACACCTGCACTGATAATTAATCCATCGGATCGGACCATCGGCATTGTTTACGTAGATCTAAGCTTGGGTTGTAACTGGAAATTAAAAGTGCAACCTAATTTACGAACCAAATCCGGAAATCGGGAGATTTTTGGGTTGTTCAGCAAAAATCGGGTGATAAGCATGACCCGCCGGGTCATAAAAAATAATCGGGTTACGGGTTGAAAAATCGGGTGTGACCCGACGAAATCGGGTGAGTTGGCAACTATGCTATGTTTCTCCATTTCCTCCAATTCGCATTATTTTGTATACCACGCCCAATCATAATTCAATAGTAATTGAGGTTTTGAAAAGGATTTTTAGTTATTTTTTACAGTATATGATTTTGTTTCTTATTTATTCCATCAGCATCTAAACCCCAAGGCCAAGGTTTGAATTGTAACAAATTTTAAAAATAAAAGGTGATCTTTAATTAACAATAAGTATTTAATTAAAATGAATTTATTAGACATTTTAATTGGGCCTAAATAAATAAGTAGTGTGTTTTCAGCATGTTTAGCTCCCCGCCTAACTCTAAGAAGTATAGGAGCCGACCCTCAATATTTTTTCTGCTAATATCTTTCCATGAGTAAACTACTGTATGTATACTTTAAAATGCAGGCTTCATATTTTAGCGGCTTTGGTGCAGACAACAATGTATAATTCATGAATACTGCTAAGAAATCATTTACATATTGATATATACAATACACCGCACATACATGTGTAGCGCTAATTTATGATTATGCCAACCCAGTGATTATGCTAAATTTTGAAAGCACCAAATTATATACACATATTACAGTACTCGGAATTCCAGTTTACAATTAGAAATGAAATCCCAATCTTGATCACTTCCATGTTTGAGAAATGCATAGGCCTATCTTACACATATTAATCAGAAATATTTTGACAGTGAAATCCTGGGGGAAAGTGGCAGCGTGCCTGCCAATAAAATGTTCAAATAAAATAAAAATGTTTTTCCTACCTACCCTATCTTTTCTAAGGTTAAAATAGGAAACACTATCTATTTATCTTGGCCATAGCAAAATAAAAAAAAATACTTATGATACATCGATAATGATGGTCTAAAATCATGAAAATATTTTCAGTAGGGCAATCAGGATGAATGTAGAACAGGGTGCAGGTGAAAGATAATGAAGGCAAATGGACACTATGCAAACCAACGCATGCGACGAAATATATACAAGTAGGAAGAATGACTTGATAAAAAAACGATAACTAAATCAAGCTTTTTTTGGAAGAATTAAACATGTTAAATAATCTAACCAAGCTAAGAAATTTTAGCTACGTAAATCTATAAATGTACTGATTTCAATGGACCTTTTGAAAAGGTGGAGTTCTCTAGCTGTGATACATTTCTGACACTGAGTCAGTGTGTGACTGACATCATTTATAAATACACGTACAGTTTAAGTCAGATTAACTTTTACAATTAATTCGCCCACACAGGCCTCACTAAACAGCTAAAGACCAGACAGTCGCACCGTCTAGCATAGTTAGAATAATCTAACTGTGTCTCGGTACAAGCCCTCACCACAGTTAGAATACGTCCCATATACTTGCAATGTAGCGAATCGGAGCGGATCCGCTCCGAAACGATTTTGAAGAATATAAAATGATTTGCACTGGGAATAACTACCAAAATAATCAAAACAAACCTTCTTGAGATTGCTTATGCCTTTTATCCCAAAAAATAATCCATACAAATACGTAAATCCAATTAATTTTCTCAACGTTTTTCTCTCGATTCAAATGTTTACATTCGGAACTCTCTAGATTGTTCCTAGTAAATGCACTATCGTCCGTGTTCCTGTCTGCTACATTACGAATACACGGAACGAATTCTATCGTGAAACCGGGTCCGTAGGACAATATAATTTTAACGATAGAACATTCTATCTACGTCTAGCATAATTTGTATGGGCATGAGGAGGATAGTCGCGTTTCACAAAAAATGGGGACAAGCCTTAAACGCTTACCATATCCCGGGGGTGCTGAATTCATATAAATCCGTAGTTTGTTCTTACAGGATAGCCATTAGGCCTATAAACATGATACAATTAAAAAAAAAATAACCGAGGTCTAGGTCGGGTCAAACTTTCCCAAAGTTTTACGTGCATTCATTATTAAATGTTACTTTACGAACGTCTGTAAGAAATAACTGCATGCATGATTTACGTAGTTAAATAAGTTTTCAGCTTATAATATCTTTTAAATATGATAAAAAATCTACTTACCACATATTCTCGGAGCAGCCATTGCCCGCAATAAATTGGTATCATATGGGGACTAGTTTAAATTCCGCTGCGTTCCGAATGAACATTTCCCAGCATCCTCAAACATTCGTTTTATGGTGCAGTGAGAAAATTACTGCGAGTCAATTTTACGGACTTATGGGGTTTTTTTCAAAAATGACCACTAATCGAATAAATATTATCAGTAGAACACTTAGAATTCAAAAAATCCCATGACCATATTTGTGGGGAACGAGAGAGTTCCCCACAATTCTGAACTTTCCCCATAAGAAAGGTCCTTTGTCAGGTGTGAGTTCCCCACAAGTCGGTGAGCGCGAGTGCTCTCTCTCTCTCTGGTATCACATATACAATAAAATACTGATATCATCATATTGCCGCAACAAAGGAGTTCAGCAAATATTAATTATAATGGCACATATTCTGAACAACTGGCGAAAGACAATGTCCAGAAAGAGAATTGGAACTCTTTGGATATTTGCAGTCAATTCCAAAAATTCTGGGAGAAATCAACTAAAGCCTTTTTCGAGAACCATGACGAGGAGAATAAAATGAATAGTTATACTGAAGGAAAAATACTGGGTATAGCATCTGAGAAGTTCCCAAAATATAGAGATTTCTTTCAAAGAAGAGTGTGCATACCTCCATCAGAAATGTTTCAACATCTTACAGAAGAAGGAGAACGGTGTGCCGTATCAAGTGAAATAAATTTCATATTGAATGAATATAAGCAAAATCTTGGAGATCTTGAGGAGAACAGCACTAATTATGAGGAACGAATTTTAGTTCAATCACTGGATAGGATTTCTGCAGAAATTCAGAAGTCTTCAGATTTCTGATAACTTTCAAAAAGATATTATATTGTTTTGTTTACAACATTGCTTTCAAGTCTTTTGTAGAATGAATGCAACTTTTCTTTACAGTATTAAGAGAGACGAATACGACAAGCTATTTCAAACATATTCCAAAACATTTAAAGAGTGGTTCCATACTTATTTGAGATAGCATCAAGAACTTAAAAGACAGACGAAAACAACACCAGAAGCATTGGAAGACAAACCACAGCCAGAAATGGAAAAACAAATAAATGAGGATAAAGAAATTGACAACAGCAGACGAAAGGAAATTAACATAGAAATAGCAAAAGATCGAGGTGAAAGAATAGCTGTGTTTCTTAGAGTCTCATTAGATCAAAAAGACGAAGAAGACTTAAGAAAAAAATCGCTGGGGGTTTTTCCAGGATACTTTGCACGCAAGAAAATCGTAAATTTACCTTAATTCGACTTATTCTAAAGGACCTGGCAAAACATGGGGATAGTCAGAAATACAAATATTACATAATTGATCCAAAAGAAGATGCATTTAAGCGGACTTTTTGAAAGTTATCAGAAATAGAATTTTTTATAACTCTTCTTCATGTAGAGAAAGCTCCAATGTTAATTCTGAAATAAACAAAACCTTGAATAGTTTTCCTGATTACGATACATGGCTGGATGCATTGGAAGAAACAATGAAGAAGAACAGATTATGGTCTTCTGATTTCAAAATTTAAAAACCGAGAAGTCCATTCCTGTTTCTTAGATGACTAAATTGAAAAATAATTTTGTTGAAAAAATGAACAAATCGTCTTCCTCCCATGAAAAAAGACAGAAAAGTTTTCGAACAGAGATTGAATCATTCTTTAACATTATCTGGGGATGTTCTTATGCCTGCCTATGGTATGGGGAACCATGTAAATTTGCTTTGGATGTTCACTCGTCCCATCAATGTATTCAACATCGTCCTGCAGTGTTACCTGGATTGAGAAACAAAGAGACACAGAAGATGAGCATTGAAACATGCAGGAATCCATAGATTGAGAAACAAAGAGACACAGAAAATGAGCATTGAAACATGCAGAAATACATGGATTGAGAAACAAAGATACACAGAAGATGAGCATTGAAACATGCAGAAATACATGGATTGAGAAACAAAGAGACACAGAAGATGAGCATTGAAACATGTAGGAGAACATGGATTGGGAAACAAAGAGACACAGAAGATGGGCATTGAAACATGTAGGAGTACATGAATTGAGAAACAAAGAGACACAGAAAATGAGCATTGAAATATGCAGGAGTACATGGATTGAGGAACAAAGAGACACAGAAAATGAGCATTGAAACATGCAGGGACCCATGGATTGAGAAACAAAGAGACACAGAAGATGAGCATTAAAACATGAAGGAGTAAATGGATAGAGGAACAAAGAGACACAGAAAATAAGCATTGAAACATGCAGGAACCCATGGATTGAGGAACAAAGAGACACAGAAAATGAGCATTGAAATATGCAGGAGTACATGGATTGAGGAACAAAGAGACACAGAAAATGAGCATTGAAACATGCAGGTACCCATGGATTGAGAAACAAAGAGACACAGAAAATGAGCATTGAAACATGTAGGAGTACATGGATTGAGGAACAAAGAGACACAGAAAATGAGCATTTAAACATGCAGGAACCCATGGATTGAGAAACAAAAAGACACAGAAAATGAGCATTGAAACATGCAGGAGTACATGGATTCAGAAACAAAGAGACACAGAAAATGAGCATTGAAATATGCAGGAGTACATGGATTGAGGAACAAAGAGACACAGAAAATGAGCATTGAAACATGCAGGAACCCATGGATTGAGAAACAAAGAGACACAGAAAATAAGCATTGAAACATGCAGGAGTACATGGATAGAGGAACAAAGAGACACAGAAGATGAGCATTGAAAAATGGAGGAGTACATGGATTGAGAAACAAAGAGACACAGAAAATGAGCATTTAAACATGCAGGAATACATGGATTGAGGAACAAAGAGACACAGAAAATGAGCATTGAAATATGCATGAGTACATGGATTGAGAAACAAAGAGACACAGAAAATGAGCATTTAAACATGCAGGAACCCATGGATTGAGAAACAAAGAGACACAGAAAATGAGCATTGAAACATGCATGAGTACATGGATTGAGAAACAAAGAAACACAGAAAATGAGCATTGAAACATGTAATTTTTAGTTGAAAGTTCTCAAAGTATTTCTTGGGGAGAATAGTGTAACTGTAGTATTAAAGACAAAGAAATTTGTCATCCATGTTTACGATACATGGAATATATGAAGGATCCATGGTTTATAGTGTCAATGTCTAAACTCAGTTTGCGACCGTTAAATCAGCATTAACAGTCGGAAATACAAAATTAGACGATAGTTATTCCCTAATTTATATGGTTAATTTTAAGATATTTTGCTTTGTTACACCAATGCATGGTGCATTGTTTCTCTTCTACGATGGGACTGTTAATAATGGTATCGAAGATATAATTTTTCTGTTTTTGCAATTTCATCTTCCCTTTTAATAAGTATCATTAATTAAATTTATCTTTTCCTGTGCCTCCTTAACCCCTGTTTTGTAGTAACTAATCCTTTTAGATGTATTTTTTTCTATTTATGAAGTTGTTTTTTCCGTTTTTGGAATTTCTTCCTTATTCCTCAAAACAATAAAAAAGGGACCTTCGTGCAAAATTTTCGAAAATCGTTTTTTCACTGATCCTGAAAGAGCTAGTTTTTCTGAATATTTTGATACCAAATTTTTTATTGTATACCTTCTAAATTCTAATTAAAACTCAAAATGAAAGCAATGCAATTTTAACAAGATAACGCTATAAAACGCTGAATACCGTCACATAACGTTATTGATATTTGGAACGTTATTGTTACAAAATATCCCTTTTGTATCAGTTAGAAATTATTTTTTTTTCTACATGTATTTAAGTTTTTCAATGTCTCCCCCCAAATTTTAGCATCTATATGATCGTAGACATTGTAAAATAGCGATAAGGCTGTTAGAAAAAAACAATTTTTTTCTACAAGTATATGTTGGCCAATATTCAAAAAATAAAAAAAGTTGTATATTTTCAAAGAATATGTTCAACATCATTTCATCTTTTTCTACAACATGAATGTAAGCATGCTTTAATCTCTGAAAAATTAGTATTTAAAAGGGTCCTTCACAAGGGGATTTCATCTGAACATATTGTATTATGTAACAATTACATAAATGGATTAGGCAGCAGGCATACCCTATATAAGCCCTCTCCATAAGGGGATAGACAGCTGATCATGTGTACAGAACCAAACAAGTTATCTCGCAAGGCATTCGTTACAACACAGATATTTTTTAAGGGAGAAATAACTATGTTCACAGATATGACCGAGTATTTACGATTGCTTGCAAGGGCCTAAAATGAATAATTATGTTCATGTAGTAAGGTCGTAAGGATAAATCCAGGTCAAAGTATTGTTTTTTCCCCTTTCGCCATAATCAGCAAACTTACCTCCACAAAAACAAACCCTTACCCAGTACCTACATGTACATGTATTTTTTTGAGGAAATGACATAGTTGTACTTCCCTGAACAATTGTTTTTTAGGGGTGTGTGGGTGTGGGGCAGCTTTCAGGCATTGTTATTTTTTTTACTTATCAATTATATCCCACTTCTTTCAAAATCGATGTCCTTTTATTTCATTTCAATTGAAAATTATATTGTAAAGTGGAAATTTCCCCAAATCAAATTAGATTAAACGGGTTTATTTTAACCCCCCCCCCCCCCAAGGATGTTACTTGCATAAATGACAGTGATTTAAGATGCTAAAATCAAATGAAATATAGCGGTACACATTGTATCAATAATTTTGACTTAACTATGTGGGGAAACGGGGGTGGGGGTAGGCCTTCTTCAAAAATGAGCCCTGCAAGTTGTACTTGCCATGGAACAAAGACACCTTACTTCGCTTGCAGTTGTTTAAATTTTGTTAAAGATAAATATCGTATGTTGTACAATTTTGTAAAGAAAAAAATCTTGTATTTTATTCTCATGTTAAAAATATTGAGGAATTGAATTTGTTCAGCACTAAAATATACCGATAAAAATATCTAAATTATGTAGATATCTAGGCTTGATGCAAAATAATTAGTCGGACAACAATAAAAGTCAGACGTGAAAATTCATACTTTCAGAGTATACTAAAATCGTTATATAAGTCAATGGTACCGGATGACACTCTAACTGTACAATATAAACATTTGATACACAGTTACATACATGTAGATGTAAATAATCAGTTTAATTGATATTCAGCTGTATCCAAGAGAACAAGACAATATATGTTTAAATGGTGTAGGATGCATGGTTCACATCCCCTGAAAATAATATAATATACGTATACACGCTGCCATCGGAGGAAATTTCTTTAGATTTATTCTCAGCATTATTCTGTAATATATAGATCATTATGCATTGGGGTACAATCGGCAATCCTCGGCTGACTTCGCTTCACTCCATTCAAACAGGTTCTAGCCATCCAAGGAGCTCCGAGTGATATCCAAAAATGGAAAAGAAAGAAAGAAAGAAAAAATTATAGTCATGAATTAAGGATGGTTATAGGATATTATTTACAAAACGCTGTATTTTTTTTCAAGTCCAACTTCTTATTCTTATAGTCATGTTATTACAGGATCAAACTTTCTCGCATATATAATTGAAAAAAAAAATATGTATACAGAATGTATATATTTTAAAATCATATGGAGTAAACAGACACATATACAGAATTTTTATTTGATATAAAAGTATGAGATTTAAAAAAAGGAGTCATCAGACAATATTATTAAGAACATGCACGAGCGTAAATAATCATTGATTTCACAATCGCAGTGTAAATTAAGATAGGTCTACGGCAACATCAACAAAGGGGTTGCAGAACTTTAAAAATATGAAATTCTTTTAATCTTCTGCAATTACATCTACAGTGTATGAGAAAGAAAACGGAACTATTGAGATACTATTTGAAAAACAGAATAAGAATCTTTACCACCACGTGACTGATGATGTGAATTACAAGACAATTAATGATCCGGCACTTAATTAATTGATCAAATATAGGAGTGATCTTTTTACAGAAGGGGGGATACATGTGCCATTGTATTTACAAAGTACCTATAGTCAAAATAAAAAAAGAAATTAATAGTAAATTAATGCGTAAAAACGAAAAGGAACAAGCTAAATCCAAACAAAAAAATAAATTTATTAAAGAGAAAAAAAAATAAAGGGAAATTAAGAGAGAGAATAACAAAAAAAAATCCTTGATTTAATCCTTGAATAGCTTCCCTTTCCGTCGTAATATAAAACGAACATATGCAAATCCCCTCCCCCCTCCAAAAAAAAAGAAAAATTGCGCGCGTGCGAGGGTGTGTGTGGGGGGGGGGAGGAAGGAGGGGAACGGGGTAATCAAACCATTTAATTATACAATATTATGCAGGATTATAAGCTCAACTAAAAATGTCTGGAACTACTGTATTTGTCTGAAATAAAATTAGTAAACTTCAAATCAGAAAATAAAACTAATGTTCATTAGTCTGATTTGAAGTCATGGCTCTTAATTTTCGACTTGAAGTTAACAACATCAGTTTAACCCAAATTATCATGTTTAGTTTTAATTTATTTCATTAAATTTAGGCAATGAATACAAGACCTCCGATAAGTTTTGAAAATGACCAATGCTGATTATCTTCACATTTTATTACGTCTGTTTTCAAACCTCAGAGTGTTGCGCCAATTTAAAGGTGATGGTGTAGATGAGGAGATGCAGAAGTCCGTATATTTTTCGCCGCTTCATCCTTTATGACATTGCTACAGTTTCTTAGATGCTGTTCTTCCTGCTATATGCATATTGACAAAATGCTATTGAAAATATGCTAGTATCAGTTAACTTGATTCGATTACTTAATCTCTGATAACAAACTTTGGGCATTGAGTGGCCAATTCTCGGGCTTTACTGACTAACAGAGAAATAACCTCCCCCCAAAAAAAAAAAAACAAACAAAAACAAAAAACATTGAAATAAATGCTGGAGACTACTTATCTGTAGAGTCAGGAGCCCAGCCGGAAAAGCCAAAGACGCGATTGTCTTCGCAGATTACTGAGGTAAACAAGTACATTGATTTGTTCAAAGACAGTTTTCACTTCTTATGAATAAGGCCAATCATGAATTATAAAAAAAAATTCAATTAGTTAATATTAAATTTTGGAAAAAATTACCAGTAAATCTATAAATTGACGACATTAAACAATTTTGTTTTTCGTATATAGGCGTGTCTTTTTTTTAATATTAGTATATCGCAAATAAACTTTTGTTTTGCTTTATCGTATGATTTTGTTTTAACCGGCAAAGGCACCTGCGCGACGTCACGTCTTTGAAGCGCTATTGTGACGTAATTACGTTTATGTCACGAAGGTCCCTTTTCGCTTGACGCAACTCAATATTTATTTGATATCAATTAACGTATTGGTACTTATTTATAATAAATACAAAAAGTACAGGCATAACCTTAGAAAAACAATAAAATTCGTGATGTGAATTTTTAGTACGATTCAATGCAAAAAAAATTATATCTTGGAAAAAAAACCTTGTTCTCCTATTTTTTTGTTTTTCTAAGTTTTTTTTGTAATTTTTCTCTCTCACAATAACAACTTCACTTCCATTATTTTGAACCAGGAAGTCATGTAAGCATAATCATAGAAAATCAATCTTTGGTACAACATCATTTTTATGATATATTTTTAAATCGTCTGTCTTTTTACAGTAATAACATGATTTTTTAATAATCTGTATATCTTATAATTTTTAATTTTGCAAACGCCTGTTTTTTACAAGCATATAAGAATCTAAGATATTAAAGTTTACTAGAATATTGATTATACATTTTTTATTAAAAGATCAATAATATGCTTACTCGGACAAAGCTCTATAAATAATGCAACCAGTTTTCTGTTGCTGACAGAAAACCATGATGACTGCATATTGGAGAGTGAAAGAGATGAGAGAGAGAGAGAGAGAGAGAGAGAGAGAGAGAAGAAGAAGAAGAAGAAGAAGAAGAAAACAAGACAAAAGGGGAAAGAAAGGTGAAGAAAGGGAATTGAAAGAGAGAAAGAAAGAAAGAAATAGAGAGGAGAAAGAGAGATGAGAAAGAAAATGAAGGGGAATGAAAGAGAAAAGTCAGAGGAAGAATAGAGAAAGATAGAGATGGAGAGTAGAAAGAAAGAGAGGAGGAAAAAAGAGAAAAGTCAGAGGAAGGAGAGAAAAAGATATCGATGTGAATACCAAGTCCATGTCTTCTTAATTTAGAATTTCATCTCTATACCAAGTTTCCTGAACTGAGAATTATATCTCGATATGAAATATCCTTTTCTCAGAATTACGTATCTCTGTTGATTCTCCTTAATTAAGAAAATATTAATATTAATAATTTTATGTGAAATATCAAATATATGGGTAAATTTTAGCTGTCACAAAAATGTAAGCTAATTAAATTTAAATATAATCATTCAAATTAAAAAGAAAAAAAATATGCATACTGTTTCTATAAATTTCATAAAAATTGTAATTATCAACAGTAAAAGTTTTTAAAAAGTCAATCTCGATGACATTGAGAATCTTGTATGCCGTTGTTTTTTCGTTATTTCCTGATCATGACAACGAGCACACGGCGGGTGTGACCGATCGGCAAAGGATGCTCACTCCTCCATGACACCTGATCCCACCTCTGATGTCTCATGGGACCGTGCCTGCTCCGCTCTTATTATGTATTGTTTTATGGACTTTGAGATTGAATACTATTCGTTTTCTCAATATCCTTCTCTCAGTTCACAAACGACTGTTTACATTTTCTTTTATCCGGGTTCTCTATAGAATGTGACTTCATTTTTTCTCCTATCTCAGCTTACAATCGATTGTTTTCTACCCACTGTTTTTATATTCATTGATCGTGGTGCTTTTCTACGATGGGACTGATTAACGAAAATGAAGATATTGCCGATTTTTTTCTATTTTTGCAATTTTCTCTTCCGTTTTATATTATCTTGAATTAAATTTATATCATGTCTTTTCCTGTGGATTTTAAACCCTTGTTTCCAAGAAACCATTCTTTGAAGATGTATTTTTTTCTATTTAAGAAGTTGTTTTTTCCGTTTTGAAATTCTTCCTTATTCCTTACAATTCAATTTAATGTTAATTAAATTACAGCTACTTATTTATAATAATTACAAATTAAAGTACATTCATAACTTAACAAACAATAATAAATTCAACAAATGATTTTTTCTGGGACTAAATGCATAACTTTTAATATTTAATTAAAAAAAAACACTTTTCTTGTAATGTCTCTTTTCTCCACTTTCTATTTTTTAAAATAAGAAATACAGTTACCTTTGCACTCTTGTACATTCATGTAAATAAAAACTTCGCTAGTGTAATCAAACACAGTACAAACATATAATATGTTCTGCCAAAGGTAAAGAATATGCCTTTTTGAAAAAAAAAATGAGAATAAAAATACGTACCTTTGAAAATATTTATATAAGCATGCATCCAACCCCTTCAAAATTAAACATGACGAATGACAATTTAAATACCATGGAAGTACATGTATTTATTAAACCATAACAAAATCAAATTTCAATTGCATAAAGTAAAAAAAAATGCATAATAAGCACACTTCTATCTCTTGTAATATCATAAAGCAATTCAAATTAATTTGGACAATTTACAACTCAAAACTATCAAAATTAATGAGAGTTAATATTCGGATACAATACCTAATGAAAATTAATTTAAGCTCAAAAAAATAAAATTGTTCCTAAAAAAGATGGGGTAAACTAAATAATATGTACATTTTCCTCTGCCACAAGTATACAAAGTGCCTGACTTAAAATATTTTTTAAACAATGGTTTTGTCATGGTCAATTCTAGTAAGATCATCTCAATTAGATTGCAGTTTGAAAAAAAATATTAAGGAAAAAGAGACTGGTTTTGTTGCTGAACAGATAAGATACTTCTGATAAAGATTGTTGAATGTCAAGGAACACGCGGCAGGTGTGACCAGTCATCAGGGGATGTTCAAACCTCCATGGCACCTGATTCCACTCCGATGTTTTGGAGGCCCTTGTTTGCTCTGCTCCTTTTTTACAATGTTAAATGGACTTTATAGAGGTACTTTATGTTTTATGGTGATTCTATTCAAAAATTGGCTTTGGTACCTTTTGAATAATAGTTTACCTCATATTCGAATTGCTTTTGAGAATTGAAAAAAAAAGAAGTACAACTAATCTTATTTAAGAATTAAAAATTCTACATGTGTTATAATTGTACCTTCAACAGATTAAAGAAGTGAATATAAAGGAACACAAAAGTTTCAATAAGTTTTGACTTATTTATTTATATTTATCAATTTAAAATATTATATTTAAAAAAACAACATGTCCAATTTTAGTTTCATAAATTGGTATCTACAAAATAAAGTTTTTTTAGTGCCATCCACTACCAGCATTACTCTAAATATGACCTATGACCCATGCATCCTGAATATTTTATTTTTTCTTGACTGTCAAATAAAATTCGTTTCTGAAGGTCTAAGTGCTGCGGTAGAGGTATGTTTTAGGGATATTTTTTAAACTTCCCGTTTTAAGGGTATATAAACTACGGATTATTTTAGGGAAGCTTATTTTCAGACAGCTTGCAAGTAAAACCATGGCAGGAGTTTTTACGGCTTTCTTCGTGTATGTCTTGTTCTTTTGTGCAGCTAGATGTCAGCAAATTTATTCCGATGACAAAAGTGAATGCAAGCGTAATGATCAGACGATTGAAATATTAAACGAAAAGCTTGAGTACTTACGACAGGAGAACGCGAGACAAATTGATTCCCTAAAACAAGAAATCGCGCGGATTAAGAAAAATGAAACCAGCATCCACGAAGATTTGAAGAGCAGTATAATGCAAATCATCAAGTCAGGTAACCCTCTCTCTCTCTCTCTCTCTCTCTCTCTCTCTCTCTCAGAGTATATTATGATTATTATCATATCATGTATTTAATTTTTTTCAGAGTTAAACATACATAAGGATTGTAAGAACCTCTATATCCGTGGTAATACAGAATCTGGTGTGTATGAGATATATCCATTTGGTAATAACAGCAAGGTCAGCGTCTTCTGTGACATGATGACAGAAGGTGGAGGGTGGACAGTAAGATCTCTCTCTCGCTCTCTCTCTCTCTCTCTCTCTCTCTCTCTCTCTCTCTCTCTCTCTTGCTCTTTAGCTGAACCATAAATTTGAACTACTATTTCTTGAATAATTTATTAAACTTTGATTTTAAAACTGCAAATCATTTTTTTTAGCTGAATTAACATTGAATTATTTTTTATCCTTGTTTACAGGAGGATAATAAAATTCCGAAATAAATGTTTTGATTACAAAGTAGAAAAAAATCATATATCATAATTTTGATAAAAAGTTTTTTTTTAAACTTTAAATAATTGTTGGTATTAATATAATTAAAGAAGACATATGTATGAATCTTTTGTGTTTAAATCATAACTTTAAAAAAAAATTAACTTCACTACTTTTCTTACTAAACCCGACATAATTCATAAATTCTTAGGCTATCCAGAAACGTGTGAGTGGATCAGTGTCATTCGACAAAACCTGGACGGACTACAAGACGGGATTCGGGAATCCTAACGGATCCTACTGGATTGGTAAACTATATACAGTTATGGAATGACTACATAAGACATAGCAAATTTATGGCTCCCCAAAGGGTTAGGGTTCCAGATGTAGAAATATTCCCCTCCCTCGGGGAACCATTAATTTGCTGTTTACATTGTACCCATTCTATAACTGTGTAATATTTTATGTTATTTTAGGGGATGATAATTCTTCTGATTATCAACAGTTTTAATTAGCATTGTTTTTATTTTTTATTCAGTTAAAATGAAGTTTATCACAATTTATGTAAATTACAATCTAAAACTATTCCCCTAATTTGATTTCAAAACATGTAGATTCATTGCTGCATACACTAAACAATTACAAATTTCTGCATACCTTCACAATCATATGTTGAATTATATGATAGCATAAAAAAATTGGTTTGCTTTATTAAGTCTTTATATATTACACGACGATAAAATATTTAAGGAAATGAAGTCATACATCAACTTACCAAGAGAAGTAATTCCTCCCTCTACGTATCCATCACACTGACCAATGGGTCAAAGCTCTATGAATTATACAACCAGTTCTCTGTTGCTGACGAAACCAACAACTACCGACTTTTTCTTGGCGGACCAGCTACTGGGACACTGGGTAGGTAAACGGAAAAAAGAATGTACGGATGACGACCGATATTAAGGAGAGAGAGGGAGAAAGAGTTTAATTTCTTGTGACAGATAGACAAATTCCAATTCTTTCTTTGAGAATCAACCCTAGAGTTACGTAATTAATGGAGGGGGATGCGTGGATATCAATATTTTGAAAGTAAAACTTTCCTTGTCTATTGAAAATCAAGAGTCCATACTATATGAGCCAATCAGTAATAAATTGCTAAAAGATTGAACATTTTCACGTCATAAACTCTACATGCGTACTTGTACGTAATGTTGTCAGATACATAACTCATACAGAGAAATCAATTAAGGTGATTAGCGATTATTGAATTAAAAAAAAAACAACTTGCATTGGAAATGTAATTATTACATTCGATAACGAGGACTTAATTATCCCGCTTTTGTGTTGAAGATAAACATAGCAGACTTGACAAAAGGTATAACACCAAAGAAAGAAGTTAACAACACAAATTGTATCTACATGTAGTCGCACAAATTTGAAGAATTCTAATGATTAATGTGTTGATAAAATGGAAGAAAAGCTAGTGTTTCGTGTACTGTTAACTTAAAGAGGTGCAACCCCCCCCCCCCATCCAAAAAAAGGAAAAAATCATACCGTTATTTTCTAATGTTATATCAATTTATTGGTTCATGAAATAATTATTTTGAATATCCCTTCTTTATTTGTACGTATATAGGCATACCAATTTCAATGTTTAAAAAAGGCTTCACACGCATGAAATAATAATTAAATTTGTTGATGTCACCAGCGTGGCTCAGTGGTTAGAGCCGCGAAGTAAGGAATCTTTACGTCGCGAGTTCCAATCCTACTGTAGGGCGTGCAGACTGATCCTTCGGATGAGATCGTATAAATCAAGTCCAGTGTCGTATTAGATGCTGGCACAAAAAACATAGCGAACTGCTCAATTGCCGTGTATAACATGTATTATAAAAGAAATTTTCTAGTTCTCAACCGGCAAATGATGCCATCACCATATGAGTAAAAAATCCTCGAGAGGGTCGCTAAACTACATACAATCAATCAATCAATCAATCAATCAATCTTTTATTTCTGTTGAGACTCACCAACATGTTCGTATACAGTCAAAAAAGTAATCAAATGACAACAGAAAAACAACGTTAAATATTAAATGAAAACAGTGTTCATCTATTGTAATTGAAAGCAATGCAATTTAAAGTAATTCAAAAAAAAAGTTTTTTTTATTATTGAATACTATAGATGTTTTAAGCTTTGAATTTTTAGTAAATTATAATGATCTAATCTGAAATAGGTGTTCATGTTATATTTTTCTTTGATTATTTTACAGGAGACTCTATGTTACACACTGGTTATTCTTCCAAAGATATATAAATCCATTGTCTCTGTGATTCCTTTTGTTTAATATTACAGGTGACACTGGTTCTTCTTCAAGTGATCTGTCTGGGATGTCCTTCTCCACCCCAGACAGAGATAACGACTTGTGGAGGGGTGGTAACTGTGCTGCTGCCGGTAACATTAGAGGAGGCTGGTGGTTCAACTTCTGTCACTTCGCCTTCCTTAACGGTCAATGGTACCCGGGGTCCTGGAACAACCCCTGG
>PRKT01000558.1:327503-349817 GCA_003671525.1 Saccostrea glomerata | reverse complement strand
GGGACAACAGGGGATTTTTTGGAATCTAAGGGGATATTTAATTCAGTAGTGCAAATGTCTAATACCCAAATTTGGGATCCCAGGCACCTGTGACCAACACAGGACCACTGGTTTTGCCCGGTACTCTTTAGTCGGTATGCCAGTTGTCCTTCCCGGACCCTATTCTTTATTGTACATCTATGCAATGTGGCCTATTAACGCCAACTGCCTTTTGTCCATCACAGTTATGAATAACACAAGATTGTACATGTATGATTTTTTTCAAGTGTATAATAAATTTAATGAAAACCATCCAACTGTTGTCTATTGCAAAGTTAAAACCAAGGAAACGGAATAGAGACCTCTATTGCAAAGTTAACACCAAGGAAAGGGAATAGAGACAACTATTGCAAAGTTAACACCAAGGAAAGGGAATATAGACCTTTCGAGCATAAGGAATCATGTAGCAATGCATGACAGGTCCCGCAGGGCAGCGATTACCTGACTGTTCAATTAAGGCAGATAAATTTGCCCTTGTACCAAATTAATCTCATTTAATTGACGGAAGCACATATAATATTGTTAAAACTAATAATGGTACGAATTTGCAAAAATCTAAAAGTCATCTTGGTACGAGTTAATTAGTTGGTATCACTTCCGCTACTCAGAAAAAGAGCGCGGCAAAGGAAATCTCCATTACAAATTATTACCCACCCACCCATCCCCCTCTAATAGATGTAATTTTATACTTATGTGAAATCGCATGCTTTTGTGGGGTTTACTTTTCGTGGTTCGTTAACTAGGGGTGGACATGGGTTTCTGGGGGACTCTTCAGGCCTCAAATACAGCGAAAATTAGAATGCCACAAAAGTTTGTTATTCCACAGTACCGAATTCACATGTTTATACACAGTCCCAGATAGGAGATGTATCTCTACAATTTAAAAATATATGTATATAGATATAGATTATACCCTCGAATCATGAGTTTTCGTGGTATTAGCGGCTATGCGCCATGTAGTGCTTTAAGTTGGAAGAATTGATACAGTTGCTTTTTGTTACAGATATAAACAGCTATTCTCCTTATTTTAATTTTTTTAAACTCACTTATCATTTGTTTTTCGTTCAGAGGGCCATCGTATGTTTTGCACTGCACCGGATCACAATTTTCGCTGACGTCATATGTTTTCGTGGTATTTTAGAAATCAGTAATCTATGGTAATCCATTTGGGTAAAAAACATATAAATGTTATAGTGACAAAATTTTTACTTTCATTGAGAAAATAAATACATTTATTGGCAGAAAAATTGGAAATAAATTTATTTGTAGCAATAATTAAAATTGTGATCAAAATAATGTTATTACACTGAACACATTTACTGAAATGAATGAGAATTTACAATAAATTTATTCACCCCAACAATACATATTGTGATCAAATTAATGTTTTTAGTTCAATTTTATTAAATGATGGCTGATTTTGCCGGAAGACCGTGGCAAGGACAATAGAAAATGTATTGCCTCCTCAAAACTCTGACCTCTGTGCAAAACCCTAAGTGCACCCAGTGGTCGCAATTTTCGAACATGCATTTTCCCCATTTAATGAAGACAATAGACACACAACTACGAAGTTGTTTGGGTTCAAATAACTTGCACACACAGCATTTCTCACTCTCCTCTATTTCGGAATCTGAAGAGAGACACTCTTGTTCACGATGACTGCATCGGTTTTGCTGTACATGTATTCCAGATGGGCCGGGCTGATCTGCAGATAAAGCTGCTGGTGGATCAGATGATTCTGAAGGAAGGCTTTTGTCACTCCTGTCTTGATCTTCTGAATGTCTGAATGGAGGTGAAAACTTGAGCTTCTTTGTTGTCTTAGGCTTGGTCACTGTAGCTACATAGTCTTTAACCTGGTTAGCAACGCTGTTCTCAGTAATTGCTTTTCCACCCACAATTTTGTTAATTGAGCGTCGCTGTTTGTTACTCTTTGTGAAAAAAACTGGTTTCTTCTTCTCAAAAAAAGATGACAACAATGACTCTTTTGGTTCTTCTGATGATATGTGAATTGGTTCAGTCTGAACGCCTTTGTGCTGAAAGTCCTCTATAACTAGGCATTCTTTATCCTGAGTCATCTCAGCATTCATATTTTCCAGGCAATCTGGTAGAACCTGTGAGTCACAAACTACCGGTACCTGTTCTCCACTGCCGCTACTATTTGGAACCTGAACATCATCATTCACTTCAAGTTCTTTACGAGTGTCCGATGCCAAAAATGCATTGCTTAGCGAAACGAAGGGTCAAATGGGAATATTCCTGTCCTTCGAAAAGCCCCTCTGAGATTGTTAGGCGACAGGGCAACAGTGTAAGCTTTACAAGCCAGGTTACAAACATTATATCTATTTACACTACCAGCATGGGTTCTCTGAAATTTATGACATTCGTTACTATAAATTTTAGAGAATGGTCCAAAACAGCCAACGTCCATTGGCTGAAGTATATGGCTGGTGTGTGGTGGTAGTACGTAAAGAATTATATCCTGGTCTATGGCCCAATCAATCAAAGCTGGCGAAAAATGGGATCGATGTCCATCATAGAGAAGTAAGATCTTCTGGCCAGTAGCTCTTCCTTTCGCAAATCGAACAAAGTGGTTCTGGAGGTATGTCGAGAAGATTTCAGAATTGGACCACCCTGTCTTGCTGACTGTTCCATCAGCTCCAACTGAACAACCCTCCATCAATTCTTTCCTCATTCTTGCACCTGGGAAGACAAAAAATGGTGGAATCTGGTATCCAAGAGCATTTCCACATCCCAGAATTGTAACTGTGGACGACTTCTCGGCTGTGATAACAGAGGGCACGATATCTGATGAAGCGACTATATAAGGAGGAGAGTGATTGTGTTGAATTCCCTTTTCATCAACATTGTAGATACATTCTGGTTTGTCTCGTAAATCATACTTGTCAAGGATGCTCTCAAGTTCTTTGAAGTATTTTTCAATGCTCTCCCATGATGTAGCTTTTGCTCGTAGCTCTGATATTGTATTAGGACGCCTTACTTTTAAATCAGGCCACCTGTCAACGAAGGAATTCAGCCACTGGAGGGAAAGTGGATGATCCCGGTCTCGCTTTCCTAAAGCAATAGCGTACTCTGTGCCCAGGTTCATGACCTCAACACGAGTGTAACAGCTGAAATTTGTTGAATATGTTTCACTAGCCTAGCCTCCTCTTCTTCACTAAACAATGGGTCTGGTCCAGATTTAGTTGTCTCTATCTTCACATTACCATTAACTCTGTCTCTAAGTGTTTGCTCAGGAATAGAATATTTCCTTGAAGCCTTGTAGACTGAAAACTTATTTTCCACCACATCTATGTAGGCGTTTGTAAGCTGTGTGGGTGAGTAACTTCTATATTTTTTTCTCTTGAGAGAGGCCTAAAAGTAATTTTTATTGTTTTTATTTACATGTAAAACATTTTAAAACATAATTTACATATTTTTAGAAATATATATATACACAAATATTTTTATTTTTGGACAAAATAAATGTTTATTAACAGCATATAATTGTCTGTGTTAACTTTTACTTTTTGGTCACAAGTGACTTTTTCGTGAAAATTATATAAAAATGACATTAGTGGATCACCGTAGAAAAAAATATCAAGAGCGGGAAATTCCCACTTATTATCACATGATCATGTAGCCAAGTGGATTGTAAACAGACGACATTTTGCAGAGTCCTCTGATTTGACTACGTAAGTTTTTACTTTCTATCTAAACCCGTTGAATAAATTTGCATTAAGCAAATTACCAAAAATGTGTGAGCTGTACACTATCCAGTGGCTATACTTACTTGAGCAGTATCGAATCGGTTCATTATTTGACAGCAGATCAATATAGGATTCCCCTTTATTAATAACAAATATGACGTCATTACGATCTCGCACTGTACGAGAATTCGGAAAAATTGAAAATACCACGAAAACACATATACCACGAAAACATATGACTGGACGGTATATATAGATATATACAGTACCGACCGGACACAACCTAACAGAAAGCGAACCCGGAGCGGACCCTGGGTTCGCTCTCTGGGTCCGCTCCGGGTTCGCTCGGGGTCCGCTAGGGCTGACCCCGAGCGAACCCGGAGCGCACCCAAAGCGAACCCGTAGCGGACCCCGAGCGAACCCGAAGCGGACCCAGAGAGCGAACCCCAAATTCAGTAGCGGTCCCAGGGAGCGAACGCGGGTTCGGTATTTCTTTACAGAGCTGTCAATCAGGATTAGCGATTAATTAACCAATCAGCGCATCAACCAATCAAAATAGCATTTTGATAGGGATATAAGATCGAACGTGTTGATTTAGGTCGACATAAATCCAAACACTTCACACACAAAACGTGTGAATGCTGTGTTATTCTATTGTGCTAATTAAAATATTATTTAATATTCATTTATCTTAATTCTCCGGGTTGTATTTTATATTTATATAATATTTAATTTCTTTTTTATCAAAGAAGTTAATTAAATAAATTGGGTAAATACATCAGTCAATGCATAAAAATGGAAATCAATTGATATTACAATTTTTACTGACAAAAAGCGGAGAAAAGAAATATAGTTGGTCTTCGACAATTATTGTAAATTTCATCATCTCAAGTTGAATCGGAAATTTATATAAACACAATTAAATAAAGAAAGAAATCCGAACCGCTATTAAGTAAATCTGGTTTATCGGGGTAAACTCAGCTGAAGTGCGATTTACATAATTGAACGAATTAATTACGCTAATTAATCACGACATTTAGTAAATCGTACATTGTTTCATTCTCTCAAAATGCGTAACTATACTTGACAAAGAATAATCAGAGAAATATGATATAGCAGGGATATTTTAACATATGAATTATGATCTATTATAAATTTTGAAATGTTTTAAGACTAATTATTGGAAAAAAAAATTAATAAAGGCGTTAGCAATGCATACATGTAGTTATGTGGGTTGTTCGAAAGATGGTAACGCAAACTAACTGTAGAGTTACACTAAATTGAAAGAATGATCTTGTTAAGTACATGTATCATCAGGAATTGGGTCTAATTCACGTTCATTCTGGTGAAGTCATTCAGTTTGTTAATACCATTAGGGCGGAATGACTTCAATCTGTGCATCCAGAAGAGAGAGTTTTAAATATACATGCATTTTTTCATGCCCAAGAAGATTAAGAAGATCGATAATTTTGATGTAAATTTTGAATAATTTAAAGTAACACGTACATAAATAAAATCATAAATAAAATATTTAAATAATTAGAATTTTTTAAAGACAATGTGTGTGTGAAATAGGGGGCATATATTAATATATTCTTATCGGGTCGG
Organism: Saccostrea glomerata; assembly: GCA_003671525.1. NCBI lineage: Eukaryota > Metazoa > Mollusca > Bivalvia > Ostreida > Ostreidae > Saccostrea > Saccostrea glomerata. The sequence continues at coordinate 344,463 of PRKT01000558.1, read as the reverse complement.
GAGAACAATTATTATTTGCCTTTTTCTTTATTCTGATAAAAATCGTTCCAAAATTTTGACCGTGAAAAAGCTCTAATATACAGTGTAATTTTTTTTAAGAAAATGTCCGGTAAATATTTCTTACGAACTTTTAATGTGTAACTACTATAAATAATCTAAATATATCAGATGTACAAAACGTTAGATGTAATTTATAGATGCGATATCAGAATTCACGTGTTTAGTTAACATTCAAACTACGATTTAGCAAAACGTAAGGAATAAGAAATGTATTTTTAAACTATATAAAACATGAATTTAAAAGGTATTCAGTTTAAATTTCTTTCACATGTACACCAAAACATGAATTTAAAAGGTATTCAGTTTAAATTTCTTTCACATGTACACCAGTCGATACACTGAAAATCAATTCAACACTCTTTTCTTCCTCTTCTTTTTTGTTTTCTCGTTATAACTTAAGAAAAAAAATGCCTTTTAACTCGCTGTTCGATTAGTTTGAATTTCTCGGGATAGAGAAATCAATGAAATCAATTATTCATGTACGTGTAAATCTACGTCGAATAAACAGTTTAATTTTAGAAAACTTATGAATGTTCTCCATAATGTCACTGTTTACATGTACAGTGTACATGTCCGCATCGTCGCATAAACAACAATGATCGATCTACAATACCATTACTGTATTGGAATATACAAGGGGCGGGGCTTATGGCGGTGAGATTAAAGCGGGGTCCGCTTCACGCATCAGTGCGTAAAGCGGTCCCAGGAAGCGAAAAACCGGGTTCGCTCTAGCGGACCCAGAGCTGACCCCGAGCGAACGCGGAGCGCACCCAAAGCGCACCCGGAGCGGTCCCAAAATTTCTGAAAGCGAACCCGAAGCGGACCCGTGAAGCGAACCCAATGTCCGCTCCGGGTTCGCTCTGGTGTTAGGTTGTGTTCGGTCGGTACTGTATATACATCCCAAACATACCAGCAATACTACTATCATTAGACAATGCAACCATTGGCTTATGAAAATACCACCAGATTGCAGTAATCTGCTGTCAGATTTTTCCTTTTTTCAGACAACCAGCAACAAAGAGGGCCAACCGAAATCCAGCTCACAGGAATTGATGTTGAAAAAGGGAAGCCAATCAAATACCAAGCTCATAGCCAGTCCAAAAAATGATTCAAGACTGTGATTAGACTAATGTCAAGTGACAGTAATTAACATGTTTATCTCGAAGCCTAATTAAATAGCCAAAATACATTAGACCCATCAAAATCCTCGTCGCATTGTATTAAAGGGGGGCGGGTCCGGGGGGATAAGTGGGAGGGTTGTGAACATATCTGGCTTGTTGTTTCCCTGCCCAACAAGCAGATAAGTTGGTGGGCACTTTGTTGGGTAGACAGGTTGTCTATAAAGTATCCAACCTATGGCAATGTTTAACAAAAGTAAAGTAAAAAGTCAAGAAGTTTTTAGATTGAGGTCTTTGCCAAGCCTGCAGGCCTGGGGCCCCCTCCACCTCTTGTAACAGGATGGGAGGCTTAGTACAGGAGTACTTTGGTGTTAAAGTACTGCTGACCAGAAGCAATCTACGGAAGCAGGGTATACAGATGTGCTTGCAACTCTCCCGGGCCTAAATGTCTAGTACCCAAATTTGGGATCCCAGGCACCTGTGACCAACACAGACAGGGCCACTGGTTTTGCCCGGTACTCTGTCGGTATGCCAGTTGTCCTTTCCGGACCCTATTCTTTATTGTACATCTATGCAATGCGGCCTATTAACGCCAACTACCCTTTGTCCATCACAGTTATGAATAACACAAGATTGTACATGTATGATTTTTTCAGCTCTTTAAGAAATTTAATGAAAACCATCCAACTGTTGTCTATTGCAAAGTGAAAACCAAGGAAAGGGAATAGAGACAACTATTGCAAAGTTAACACTAAGGAAAGGGAATAGAGACCTCTATTGCAAAGTTAACACTAAGGAAAGAGAATAGAGACTTTACGAGCATAAGGAATCATGTAGCAATGCATGTCAGGTCCCGCAGGGCAGCGATTACCTGACTGTTCAATTTATAAAAATTCAGATTTAGAAAGGCCTCTGATCCCCTATTCATCATAGGGGCATATCATTAACGAGCTATGGTTATTACACATAACTAATGCAAATGTCACCTACATCCAAAATTCATTGGCTCCCTCACAATGATCAAGATAGATGTAGGATTAAGTTTCAAATGTCTACTCAATACTGCGATAACTATATAAAAGTGGCTAAAAAGGTTAATTGACTACAATTATAGGTTCAGGCAGACTTTGCAAGTTTTGCAATGGGACCAGAGATGGGGAAATTGCAAAAAAGTAAATGTAATTGACTGTATTTAATGACATTTTTTTTTAAGTAATTGGAAGTAATTTGTAAATTAACATTTTTTCAAATTACTTATATTTGTATTTCAACTAATTACACTGAAAAAAATAGCATGTAATTTCAATTCCTTTTTCATTTAAATTCAATTACTATATATAATACACATGCATGATATATTGTCACCACGACCTCTTCATTATACTATCTTTAATTTGTTGCAAAACATATCGTCAGTTCTTTAATTATACAGAAGACAGATTATTTTAATAATAATGTAGTTTCTTTCTAATCATTATAAAGATTTTGAATATTTCTGTTATATGTTTACCTGAATTTTGCACAACCATTCTTAGGTCTATTCAGCTATGAAACACACATTATTTTAATTCAATCTCCGTTGTTTAATCAATGAAGAATAAGAATGTGTGTGTCAAGAAAAAGAAAAGGAATGTGTGTGTCATTAATGAAATTCTCTCTTGTTGGTATTAAGGAGGAATGCCACACCAACTTTTTATTTTATAGATCTCTGAGTCAACCTTTTTAAAGAATGGTTTCAGCATTGAAAGGCCGACATTAGCTCTTAATTATTTTATATGAATTTTTTTGTATTTTTTCAAAGAAAACGAAATTAGAACTGTCCAATAGGGACAAATACCCCCCTCTGGGTTTTTCAGAGAAGGTGCCAATTCACAATACTTTATGGATCTAGAGGTGTTCACAATTTACTTACAAAAATTTGCAGTGAAATATAATTGCTCATTATGTTTCTTAATGAATGAAACAAAAGTGCAACCAAATGAAACATCAATACTAATACATTGTAATTCCATTGTAACATTTTTTTTATTTCTGCATTAAAGAAATATATTGCAATTATGTGTCATGGCACTCTGCAAACTGATTGTTGAAAAAAAAATCATTATACAAAATCAAATTAATCTTGATATATCAATTCATTTTGAAAATAAAGAGCTGGTCATCCAGTAATGAAGTGCTTTGACAGACAATAAATTACAAATAAGAGAAGAGAGATCTTTAATTCTTGTGCCTTATTCCCTGGAGATTAGATAACACAGATGCTCGATAAGAGATATGCCTTAAGAACTTCCAACACCGAACTCATAAATTTATCTTTAACTGGATGCATGTCCAGTCATTATTCCCAAGAGACAAATGAATTAACATTATCTTCTGTGTAATGTAAAAACTGTTTTAAACATTAGATGATGTTTCTTTTTTTTAGTTTTAATGAGTTGTTTTAAGCTATAGTTCACATTTTGTACAGATATTCTATGTCTCAAACCTTATACATAAGCCCAATATGAACAAGTCAATTAGAATAAAAAATAAAACCTGTAAAATGCAGAAAAATGAACAAATAAAGTTGAAAATTCCAGGTGCACACCTGCATATGGTGAATAATAAGTGTACAATTTTTCAGATAAATCCTTGCAATAGTTTGTGAGAAACGGTCTGCACAAGACCACAAAATGAAAATGAAAAAACATCTGTAAAATTCAAAATAATCATCCAATCAAGATGAAAATATCAGCTGCACACCTTCATATGGTGAATAATAAGTGTACAAATTTTCAGAAAAATCCTTTCAATAGTTTCTGAGTAATGGTCCGGACAAAATCTCGTTTACAGACAGACAGACGGACATGGTGATTCCAATATACCCCCCCCTAAACTTCGTTTGCGGGGGGTATAAAAAATTAATTACATCCAAATTAAATGCTTTCTTGTAAAATTTTTGCTGTAAATAATTGCATCACATGAATACCTAATAAAATATGTAAAGAAAATCTGGTTAGACTTTTTAATTTTTTATATAAAAAATTATTTATGAAAATAAAACACATAATTTGTGAATATTTTTTAAACCTGTGGTTAAAATCTTCTTAAAACCAGCCACAACTGGGGAGAACATGTTCATTAATCATATTTATAAAGAAATTGAAACGAAATAGCCAAATTTTAGAGAAATTAATTTTTTTTAATTTTGGCCAATCCCGATCAAAATTAATCCAATCCCGACCATAATTGTACAATTATTGGAAATAAATAACATTTTCCTAAGAACACTAGTCTAATTAGGAGTTATAAGGGTTAAAACATGATAGAACCTGAAAATAAAATAGATTTCTTCATTGTAAATACATGAAGAGGCAATAAATTAGCATTTTATTCATTTTGTGTTAATTTTGATGGGGATCAGTTTAATTTTGATCTGGTTAGGTCCAAATATTAAAAAAATTAATTTCTCTAAAATTTCTCAATTTCGTCTCAATTTCTTTTTAAAATATGATTGACAAACATGTTGTCCTTAGTTGTGACTAGTTTTATGGTGTTTTTAACCATAGGTTTAAAAAATATTCACAAATAATGTGTTTTATTTTCATAAATAATTTTTTATAAAAAAAAATTAAAAAGTCTAACCAGACTTCCTTTACATATTTTATTAGGCATTCATGTGATGCATTCATTTACAGCAAAATTTTTACAAGAAAGCATCTAATTTGGATCTAAATAATTTTTTTCATTTTCTTTGAAAAAATACAACAAAATTCATATAAAATAATTAAGAGATAATATCGGCCTTTCAATGCTGAAACCATTGTTTAATCAAAGTACTGAAAGTACTGATAGACGGAGGCTTGGAATGAACATGATTTGTTGTCTCTTTGGGAATTTTTTATTCATATTCTGACCCCAACATTTGCCTAAAGGTAGTTGGCCATATCTTTTGAACATTAGATACCAGGACATTTATACTTCATATTTGTATTTTTGTGGAAAGACCTTTCATTAGATATTAACAAGCTTGACCTTTTGACCTTGACCTACGAGATTCCATACTTATGAAAAAACTTTAACCTTGGCCATAAGTTTTGAATGGTAAGGGATAAATAGTGCTTTTTATACGTACATATGTAATCCTTGTAAGAAGACCCAGAACTTTGACCTTTTGACCTTGGAGTTTGACCTACTTTTATAAAGCAAATCTTGACCATAACTTGAAAAGGTTTTGGGTTAGTGCTTTCATACTTTATATATTTAATCCTTATGACAAGACCTTTCATTTTATAGCAAGACATTTGACTTTGGAGTTTGGCCTACTTTAAAAAAAATATCATTTTTCATAACTTTTGAAGGGTTAGGGCTTCATACTTCACATATGTATTCTTTGTGGGAAGACCTTTCATAGCATACCAACAATCATGACCTTTTGACCTTTACCTTGGAGATTTCCGTACTTATGGATTAACTTTAGCCTTAGCCTACTTTCATATTTCACAATTGTATTTCCAGTAAGAATACCATACTTTTGGTACCAATATATTAAATTTGCATCTTCGCTATATTGCCACACGGGGGGCCAGAGTGTTTCACAAATACATCTTCTTCATTTATTTATCGTGGTCTAATGTTTAATTATGTAATTTACTGAATTCCCATTTTTCATCAAAAGGACAAACCACTCTAATTGCAATAAACTATATTAATTTGAATTCTTTAGTGACTCATGGTAAGAGCTTCCTGAAATGTGAGAAAACCAAAAGTACTTTAGTATATCTAACTCTTCAGGACTAAAAGGAGCTGAGATACAAGCATTCAGATATATCAATGCATAGATGTAAACATTCACATTCAACTTTTGATTAACAATTCTGTTGTGTTGGGTAATGAACATGAAGAGGATGCAAATATTTCAAACATTATGAAAAATATTAAGCAGAACAAACGCCTGTTTGGTCCAGATCATAAAATGTACTAAGCTCTATAGCTTTTATTTTCCAGTGTGCATTAATCCTGACTTCCAAATTCTTACTTGACTGGTGATACCTTAAGAAAACATTTGCATCCAGGTGAAAGTTGACACGTACCGCAAAATGTGCCATCCCATTGTTTAAGTTTAATAAAGTGATTACAACGCCTTAATACTAGATCTCATGGATTCAACGATACCCTAATATCCAGTATTATATGTGATTTTACGGATAATACCCAATTTCGTGGAAAATCCTTCCCGTTTCAGAGGTGGATCCAGCCATTTTTGAAAGGGGAGTTCCAGGGTTGTACTGTATACTCTATATTCTTTCATATAAAAGGGAATAGTGAGTGGAAGAAACTTAATGTGTGAGAATCTATCTATTTAATGCATAAGTTAGACGTACAAATACATGTATTTTAATTTATTCTCGGAAAATGTTTTTTCTCTCTCTTTCTCTCTCTCTCTCCACTTGACAAAAAATAAAGGGGGCTTCCAACCCCGGAACCTACCCTCCTTTGGATCCACCAATGGAACCGCTTACAAGCATTCACCCATCTTTGACACTTTTTCAATATCTCTCCAAGGTTTGGGAAACCTAATAAATTTAACTCCTTGCATATATTTTTTGTGGGCATACTTTGAGTCACTATTGCAGATTCCATGACAACAGTGTTTTAATGCATCCTTTTTTGCACAGATTAGCCATAATATTACTTAATTAATTTACACCACAAAGTAAGATTCAAGCCACTGTTTTGGTCATGTAAACATAGAAACATGTGGGTCAGTTTGTCCAATCTAAATAGTTTGCAAAATCTTCTGAAATATGTGATAAGGAATTCTAAAAATAGATGCAGCAGAGATTCTGTACCTGTGCTATAAACAGATAAGACGCAGCTCTCTGCTGAGTCAGTGAGTGAACATTTAAAATATGTCAGTTTCAATTAAACAATGATGCAGATTTCTTTTACCTAGGTAATGTAGGGTATTAATGTGATAGGACCTTCGCAAACTAATTTAAAAGCCCTCAGGCGAGGTCAGATAATTATAGGTTCATGAGGAAAAAAAAAAATTATGTATTGTTTTTGGAAAATATTGTGCCCGAATTAGATTAATTGCATCAAAATCAGATGCACAGAACTGCACTCGGTGATCTGTTTTGGTTTCCCCGACAATTTAAATTCTGTGTCAGCGAGAGTTTTTATCAGCCAATGAGCGTGTCAGCAGCAGACTCTATACATCACTGATCACCTGTCTGTATACAGCGCATATCTGATATCAGACAGGCAGGCCAGTTTATCAAAATTTAGCCTGGTTCCCTGTCCCTGTTTTGCTTCGTGTACTCCTGCCTTGGAAAGTATGAGCCTGGGGACCAGGCTAATCAAAGTTAACGTGATTTGCCGCTAGATGGCGATCGCAAATTCCCTTCCGCCTCAGATGAGCGGTACCAATAGAGCGGAGGCTAAGCCTCCGTCTAAAAAGGATGACTCAGAGATCTATAAAATAAAAAAATTGGCGTGGCATTTCACCTTAAAATAAGAGATAATTGCCCTCCTGATCACACCTGGAAATTACAATCAACACAAAACAACCAATCCCAAGAGGTGTATAAATTCCTTGATTTAGATGACAAAGTCAATGTATAGAGATAATTATTTCAATTAAAAATGCTCTGCTAGTTGGAGAAAAGAAGAACTTAAATTTGATAATTATTTTATTTTAACATTTAAACAGAATTTTATGAATGAATTTTGTATCTGAAAAAGTTATGTTTTATGTAAGTATTATTTATGAAGTACATGTATAAATGTTTTACATAAATAGCAATTTAGGATATAACCTTTAAAAGATTACTTAAAGGAATATTTGATTTGAGGGGTTATAGTTGTGACTTATTGTGCTCTGTTGAAATATCCCCTTTTAATTAAATATCAATTTGTGAACATGTAGGTTTTGTGTGGAGGTAACTACATCAAACTGATCTTGAATAATTTTCTACTTTATTGTACATAAAAGTTATGATTTAAACCACAAAGATACACCATGCCTAATAACATTATTTCAAGTATTGTTTGTGCAGAGGCTGCGCTAATATACAAGTGAATTATCCCTGTTCTGTATATTCATATTATTATGAAAAAAAATTAAAACAATTAAAATGTAATTTGTAATTTAATTACTTTTGTAAAGTAATTGTAATTAAAATAATTACATGTCTTAGAAAGCCTGTAATTAAACTGTAATTTAATTGAAGAATAAGTCAAAGTAATTATAATTTAATTATTTTTTTAAGTAATTGACCCCATCCCTGAATGGGACCCATCAAATTAACTGCAGTAAATAACAGTCCAACTACTAATTACATAGTCCCGTCTAAAACCGGAATACTGCATGTTTTCAATGTAATTATGCCTAAAACATTTTTAGAATCAAATAAATAATTGATTTTGTGTTGTTTAACATAAGGAAATACAGTACCGACCAGACCCAACCTGACACCCAAGCAGTCCCAGAAAGCAGTCCCCGGGACTGCTTTGGGACCGCTCTGGGACTGCTGTGGGACTGCTCTGGGACCGCTGTGGGACTGCTCTGGGACCGCTATGGGACTGCTCTGGGACTGCTCTAAAAAGCAGACCCAGCAGTCCCAGCTGTCCCTGGGACTGCTTTCTGGGACTGCTTTGTTCACTCATGTGTGAAAAAACGTTCTGAGTGACATGATAGCTCCGCCCCTTTGTGTATTCTGAATTTGCAGGCCCCCTGTTCTTTTGTTTACTTGCAGCAGAGATGAGTTTAAACTGTTTAAAAAGCAAGGATTTCTTACAATCTTTTAATAAGTAGAGATTTTTATAGTTAATTAATATTTATTTAGACTGTATATTTACACAAAAGTAGTTTTGAATAAATTTCTAAAAAAATAAAGTTGTTAAATAAGGAAATCAGGAGAAGAATAATTTTTTCCCTGTATATAAGATAAGGTTTATGAGAAAAAAAATATCCACATGTAGGCCTTGTAATTACGGGTCATTTAATGTAAAATAAAATACTAAAAATTTGCATTTGTACTATTTAAAAATAATTATTACAGTTAGATATAAGATTTTTAATTAAAAATTTAAGCTACATGTTTTTAACCGTCAAAAATAAAAACTCACACTTTATTAAATGACCATGAAATAAAATTAATAAATTAATGTTTCCATTAATTCTTCCGTAACATAAACAATGTGGAAAATCACTGGGGAAATTATTAATGAATTACCGGTAGTTTTTGATTTATACACAAGTTATTAAAAAAGTACATTAATTTAAAAAATAAACAGTTGAAAATACCGGGAATTGTGATTTATTTCTTTTTTGTTTTGCTCCTGTTTACACTGCCGATTAATGTGTATAAAAATGGTATCAACACTCGCGGTTTCAATCGCCTTTGGGCAGAAAATCAGTGTATGTTATTTGGGTATACATATCAGCGTTTCACATCATTGAACATGCTGGTCAACAATGACCCTAATTTCAATCTATGTAAAACAAAAATAAAATTGATAAATGAAATGTTTATGTTTTTCTTTCAGGATTAATTAATTTTGAACATAATCTGAGGGTTCAATTCTGGTGATTTACAGATGTACACTCAAACATTTACAAATAAAGCACTTAAAACTTAAAGCACAGTATTATAGAGATAGAGAATTTTAGAATAATTAAATTGACATGTCAGTAAAATTAATCATGATTGAAAATTAATACTTGGCAAAATTAACAAAGAATATTTTTAAAACCCCAATACTTGAGAAAATTTATTAGAATATCCCGATAGTATGATAATTGGCCATATAACGATAAGATCTATTTAAAGCTAATTCTGGTGCAAAATAAAAATTAATTCACGTTTAATTTTCTGTATAAAAATAAATATGGGAAACAGTATCAATTACAGAAAATAAAAAAATCAAATTATTAATATACCAGATAATTGTGATAAATTTTAATTAATAAATAATTAATTTTAATCAATTTTAATTTAGGACTGCTCTGGTGTAATATTCATGTTCAGTTTAATTTCATACATGTACGTGTGAAAGCCTTCTCCCTTCAATTAATATTATTTCAATTTTGTTTCTATGCGCGTACTGTTCATAAATGACCTTCGCACACATGTAAGGATTCCAGGCATACTACCCAGAATCAAATTCTACAGCCTTTTATAGTTCCATTGTTTATTGGAAATCTCATTTCTGAGTTAGCTCCGCCCATTAAATAAATAAACCCCGCCCTCTGTGACTGCTGGGACTGCTTTCTGTGACTGCTGGGACTGCTCTCTGGGACCGCTGGGACTGCTGGGACCGCTGTGGGACTGCTCTGGGACCGCTTTGGGACTGCTCTGGGACTGCTGTGGGACTGCTTTAGCAGTCCCAGAAAGCAGTCCCCGGGACTGCTCTGGGACTGCTTTGTGTCAGGTTGGGTCTGGTCGGTACTGTATGGAGATAACAAACTGTGTTCAATCTCAAAGTCCAGAAAACAATACAAAATAAGAGCAGAGCAAACACGTCCCCCCGAAACATCAGAGGTGGGGTCAGGTGCCATGGATCACTTCTGAAGACTTTTTCAATCATATTGAGAAGCCACCACTTGATGGTGGAGAGCTACAGGTTTTTTATTTATCATAAAAAAACAATGGCCAGAATGATTTTTGTTAAAGAGGCTTCTTTCATTATTTTAGCGGAAAGTACGTAAAATCATGTTTGGTACACTGTAGTAAATACCTAAAATAATTAAATATTTTCATGCAACAATTTTCATTATATGCCTCTCAATGTGCTTCAAGGTTCTTTGCAAAGCTCCATAAATCACTTCTAATTTCATATCATGTTAATAAACATTTCTATCTAAAAATGCTTTTTCGGGATAAAAATTTCTACTTTTAATTAGACCTTTCTGAGAAGTTCAAAGAACCACGAAGCACATTAATGAAAATTGTTGCATGAAAAGATTTAATTTTCAAGCTTCATTTAAGGACTTTTTGAATTAAATTATGAATTAAAGAGTTGTCCTTCCTGGCTGAGGGTCGGAGTCCCTTAATTATCAACATCCTACAGGACTGTCACTACACAAACCTTAATGGACAGTACGCACAGTCTGGTGTGAGTGGTAGTAAATACCTGGGTAGGAAATCGGAAGAAAGCATCAATATCAAAATAGAACTGTCACTACTCAAACCTTAATGGACAGTTCGCACAGTCTGGTGTGAGTGGTAGTAAATACCTGGGTAAGAAATCGAAAGAAAGCATCAATATCCAATAGAAATGTCACTATACTTAAACCTAAATGGACAGTACGCACAGTCTGGTGTGAGTGGTAGTAAATACCTAGAAAAGAATTGAAAGAAAGCATCAATATCCAATAGAACTTTCACTACTCGAACCGTAATGGACAATACGCACAGTCTGGTGTGAATGATACTAAATACCTTGAAAGGAATTTAAAGAAAGCATAAATATCCAATAGAACCGTCACTACTCGAACCGTTATGGACAATACGCACAGTCTGGTGTGAGTGGTAGTTAAAACCTGATATGGAATGAGAGTAAATCTTCATTATCCAAAAGAACTGTCATTATTCAAATCTTAACGGCAGGTACGCCAAGTCTGTTATGACTGGTACTAAATACCTGGTGTGGAATTAACCATGACAACACCGTTCATCGAAAGCAACATCCGATATACTGAATGTCATCCCGTAGTGTTTTATTTTGTGTGTCAAGCAATATTAAAATCTGACTAAAACTCGACGAAGAGTAGCATTTTAAAGATTGTTCACAGACATACGGACAACTTACCATCGCATATCTCCTATACACTCTGTAACCACGTGTCTCCATGCTATATATAATGCTCTTTGTTTACACTAGTTAGTCTGCAATAAACCCATGTATAACACACACGTGTTTTGAACCATAACTTAACAGGGTGTCAGAAATGTTTTTTTAATCTTTCAGTGAATCTCTGGATTTAATTGACCACCATGGGTGCCGAGGGAAATTGCTATGCTCCCGTTCCCATTGTTGTGAATCCATCAACTCCAAGAACTTTTCAAGAAAAATTTTCGACACAGTTTCCCAGACATTAATTTCGGTAGGTCTTTAGCTGTGCGGTTATAATAGATCATTCTGACAGAGATTTCCCTTTCGCTAACTGTTTGACATTTGATGGTAGGGATGGTGTCAAAAGTTCAGATTTTGTTGGTAGTAGTGTTCTTTCAAGACGTCTCATACGTCTCTGGACAGCAGAACATCCGACGTTTTAAGATGGAGCATTTCTCTAATCAAATAGTGTCAGAAAAAGGGTCTTTGTTGTCTAACTGGCATTTCTTTCATATTTTGTTTTATTTTCACAGAATAATATACTTTTCCGTTAGATTTTGGAGTAGTAAGGTATATACTGTGCAGTCACTTTACAGTCAAGATGACGTCATGGGGATTCCCAGGTCCCACCCACACAGGTCATAATTGAGGTCAAATCCAGGGGTGACTCTACAGTCAGGGTGTACTCTACAGTCAAGGGTGACTCTACAGTCAGGGTGTACTCTACAGTCAAGGGTGACTCTACAGTCAGGGTGTACTCTACAGTCAAGGGTGACTCTACAGTCAGGGTGTACTCTACAGTCAAGGGTGACTCTACAGTCAGGGTGTACTCTACAGTCAAGGGTGACTCTACAGTCAGGGTGTACTCTACAGTCAAGGGTGACTCTACAGTCAGGGTGTACTCTACAGTCAAGGGTGACTCTACAGTCAGGGTGTACTCTACAGTCAAGGGTGACTCTACAGTCAGGGTGTACTCTACAGTCAGGGTGTACTCTACAGTCAAGGGTGACTCCACAAATCTTACTGAAAATGACGTAACAACTATGACATAGCAACATTTCGAGAAAATGTCATTGTTAACTCTTGGTAAAGTGACATTGCAACTTTAAGGCAAACATTTGTAGGGAGCCATTTTTTAACCTGAATGACATAGCATTGAGGACTAAGGATAACTCTACAGTCAGAGTGACTCTGCAGTCACAAATCTTACAGAAAATGACGTAACAACTATGACATAGCAACATTTCGAGAAATACCATTGTTAACTCTTGGTAAAGTGACATTGCAACTTTAAGGCAAACATTTGTAGGGAGCCATTTTTTAACCTGAATGACATAACATTATTTCACAAACTATATAACAGAGTTAAGTTTTCAAATTTTATTCACAGTCAAATCTCGAACGGTAACAGACATCTTCTAAAGGTAAATATGAAAATAGTTACACAATCTGTTTTTATTCAACAAGGAACACTTGAAAATCGTTATAAAATCTTTTTTACAACAGGGAACACTTGAAAATTGTTACAAAATCTCTTTTGAATAAGTTCATTTTCTTGTCACGATGTGCTTACAAATGTGTGAACTTCACACGTTTTTTTGTCGGGGGTCCGTTAAATTTATCTTCTAAATAATTGAAGATGATTTGACTTTGTTTTAAATCATCCTCCATCCTCTTGTTTAATTTTCGCAATAATTCAAACTGCTCCTCGACGTTTTCTCGTTGTGGCTCTTTCATTTTTTTTTCCAGAGCACTATATTTCTGGGGATGGTTTCTCCTTTAAGAAAAGGAAATAAAAGTTAAAATTATTTGATTTGTAATCTAATCTAGTACATTGTGTAATTACAAAATGAAATATACATTGAGATATACACGTGAGTGAATGGTGTGACTTCAGTTAAGAATATTTGTAAATACATCAATACCTACGGTATCAAGTCTTTCAACTTTTTTCATCGCAGATTTTCAAGTTTAATTACATCAAGAATTAGTGGTGGATCCAGAAATATACATTATTTATAGTCAGTAATTAAAGGTATAGCTAATGCTGTTGTCCTCATAAACTTTTTCTTAATTCTACAGTATCTTTTTTATCCAATGAAAAAAGAAAAGATGATTTGTAAGTGGAATCAATTTGCTAATTTGAAGCGTAACAGGAAGGATAACTCCAGGTAGAGATTAATGGGACCATTATAAAAGCAGAGTTATCGCTCTTTAAAATTACATTTCATGAATCTTTAGTTAGTCGTGTCCATTTTATTGAACTTGACGCAACAACTTTCCGTTGTAGCTAAATAATACAAATGTTTTAATAATATGTAAATTTAGCTTACCTGAAAGAGGTGAGAATTGAATCTTCCACGTACTGGAAGTTCTTCTCCCCTGTCTCCTCAGCTACCACAGACACAGTGGCCGGTGGCCAATTCTCATCATGCGCCGGAGAATACGTCGGTTCCAGGGATAATGTCTTTTCTTTAGGAACCACCGGTGTCACGGTGACTACTCTCTGAGGCGAAGGTGGGCACGCCGATTTTTCTAACTCTTCACCCATCTTAACCCACATTTCTTCGAACTCATCAAATGAGTTTAAATCTTTTGTTTCAGCACTGTAAAATAGTAAAATAAAAAAGAAGATAAATAAAAGAGAAAGATTTTATTTGGATTAAAAAAAAAACCCTTTTGTATTGTATTTAGACCCGTTAAAATATGGTTTATTAATATTTCACTTAAATGTGATAACAAGATTTTACATTGAAAAAGAAAATGATTTTTTAATTATCTGAACTACTAGATTATTGTGTTTCAAATCTGGTTTTCTAATAAAATACGGTCGGTTTTTTGTTTTTCACTTTAGTCGTTATTTTTTTTTTAACTGGTTAATAAGGATCTTTGTGAAAAGTTAAAATTGAAAATTGCTATGATACAGAAAGTTGAAAATTTCTTCTGCCATCTTCGCTCACTACTACTGATTTGTTTTTTGGTTTTTTTTTTGTGAAAGGTACCGTTAAAGTTTATTCTCCCATTTTTAACAGTTAAAAATGAAAAGTGTTATAAAATTAATAACATTTGATTAAGATATAATCTACTTACAGAAAGTTGAAAATTTCTTCTGCCATTTTCTTTTCTCAATTCTCACACTACTACTGCGTTTTGAGTGTAAGGTACCGTTAACGTTTCACTCGTCCAATTTATACCCAGGGGAGGAAGTAAGCAGGTGAAAAGTTATGAAAGAAGAATGGTTTATAGTCTATAAGGGTACTTTTTCATATGATTACATTGCAATTTTTTTTGAAGGGGTGGATATGACGTACGAACGGTTATCAATATTATAAATCTTACGAGAAATAGAAATTATAGGGTCGGGCACACACCCGGGACAATAGCTATCCTTGCACAATATTACCGGTGGGGTAATTTAATTTCATGACGTGTTTTTAATTCAACCATGACCCTCACATTCTGACTTGCATTTTTACTGCATACGTTGTGGTGGTAAAATAATATGATAAAATATCGAGGATGTTGATTAAGAAAACCAACAAATCAGAAACATTTTTTTAAGTATAAAATTAATCATATGTTGTGTTTTGTAAACTAAATTCGTTATATATAAGAGGAGGATTCAGACATATGACCTAATCAGGCCTGGATTTTGACCTCAATTATGACCTGTGTGGGTGGGACCTGGGAATCCCCATGACGTCATCTTGACTGTAAAGTGACTGCACAGTATATACCTTACTACTTTTTGGGTACAAAGATGATGAAGTTATATGTTTTAACTCGTAGTTTTGTGAGAAGTCTGCAAAATCTTTGCTGCCGAAGGGAGGTCAATTGTCTGAAGGCGGAAGCAGTGCAAGGTAAGATGATTCAAAATTCAAAAAATATAAAAAGAAATGAGAATTCTTTTCTTCCCTTGAAATCAAAGATAGGCGTATGAATTTGAATATTAACTTTCATAGGCATAGAAGAATATATGAATGAAGAATTTGAAGACTACAATCTTGGAAGAGTGGAAATTCGTCCGGTATGGATGGGGTTTAAGTATTCCACGATATCATCAGACTCTTTAGAGGAAAACAAAGAAGAAAAGCCCCCTAATTTGTTTTGAAGAAGAATCATCAAAGTGAAAGATTTAAAAAGGAAGATTAGAGAAGTTAGAAGAAGGTGTTGCTGAACTAATTGAAATTTTGTCATCCCAAGAGAAATCTCACCATTTAAAGTGGAACCAAGTATGCCTACCAAAAAGGATAAACGCCAGATTATTATATTGTTATAAAATTACGATCTGCGGTGTTCCGCTATCTGTCGCTGACTGCTATCTATGAGATGCTTAATAAGTTTGGGGTCAATCCTAAAAGTGACCTTAAATAAGAAACCAGAAGTCTCTGTCGAGACTGAAGCTCTACTGGTTTGTACTTATAGCAAAGGAAGAGGAAAGTACTTAAGCAGTTGGGAATTGAAACTTTACACTAGCAAAAAAGAGAATAATGATCCTTGAATAAGACTCTTTATGTTCTTAGTGTAGTCTACTTGCATGCCACATTATATTATAATCAGATTAAAACTGAATTTGAAGTAGCATTGGAGTAGCATTTTAAAAGAATTTTACAGAAATTTCTATTTTTAGTAACAACACCAACACCGTTCGTCGAAATCAAAAATCAATAAACAGAATTATGTATCTTAGTGTAGTCTACTTATATGCCAAGTTATATTGAAATCAGACCAAAACTGTAGGAGGAGTAGCATTTTGAAAGAATTTTACAGAAATGTCTATTTTTAGTGACAACACCAACACCATTCGTTGAAATCATAAATCGATACACAGAATTATGTATCTTAGTGTAGTCTACTTATGTGCCAAGTTGATATATTGAAATCAGACCAAAACTGTAGGAGGAGTAGAATTTTGAAAGAATTTTACAGAAATTTCGATTTTTTTTAACAACACCAACACC